>ML780930.1:246831-319097 GCA_009831015.1 Picea engelmannii
GGTTCATTAAGCTATTTGGATAAGTCATCTATTCATTGTGCTACCTTAGTATCCCATTGATCCATCTACTGAAAATGTTCAATTCTTAAGTTACCAGGCATACTTAGCTTACAACCCTAAGTAGTTTCCTGGAGTGATAACAACTTGGATTGCAATGGGAATTTTATAACCAGGATGTGATCAACCTGAAGACAAGGAAAACGAATTTTGAATCAGGTGGATAAAGAGTTATTTCACCATTGGATCCTTCAGAAGGAGAAAGGTTTGTAGAAGATACTTGTTTGGATTTGCAAGAAATAAATCAGTTATATAGAACCACTGTGTGAGAAAATATTATGTCAAACCAACTGCAGATGGGGTACTCAACTGGAGAATCATTACATAATGTGCTTCAGACTCAAATAAAGGTATGGAGAATTGGAATCAGAGACTACATGAAGTCTCCACAAGGAGGTGCAAAAGAATAGACTGCAAAGTAAGGTGGGTTGGTACAGAGATAAGGGAACCTCCCAATTTTCATGGGTTGAATTACTTAGAGGAATTCCTAACAAACTATGAGGAGGAAGTTTTGGAAAATCATAGGAAATTATCCTTGGATATTTCACTCAAGGAAAAATATCAAATATGGTGGGGTGTGCATAAATAAACTATTCAGGACTGGTATTAGTGTAAACGACTACTGCGAATTAGATTTGGAACATAACAAGGGATCACTACAATGTAGAAGTATGATGGGAAAGGACGACCAGTTGATCATCTAGAGAAATATAGAACATAATGGAGGATGAAACCAATAGAGGAATGGCCCCATCACTTCATTCATACATCGGAAGGGATACCATGGAACTGGTACATAGACCAGGAGATGCATAGAGGAACTATAGAATAGACAGTATTACAAAAGAATTTTGTAGTAACCTTCTCATTTGAGCATGAGAAACCCAACCTTGATTCATATTTGAAACTGATACGGGGAGTGTTATTTTTTGATGAACCATAGGTCGAAATTATAACATAACATCAACATAAAAACATACAAACAATCAAAGAGTTACTCTCATGTTATCATGTTGAAGAGGAAGCACCAGATGAATATTATATGTGAAACATTCAGATTACCGATATTAAATGATATAGAGAGGTGGAAGGTCCATATATGGAGTTAGAGGCATTTACTGCACCAATTAAAGTCAAGAAAGTCATCATTGGGACATAAGAAAATCCTAAAATGGAAAGCATTGGAGACTATTGGGATGAACAGACACTAGAAAGGATAACAGAGTTACTGTGCAAATACAATGACATGTTTTTAGAAACCTTTACATATATGAAAGGAATATTAGGTGAGTTAGGTGAGACAAAGATCCCCTTAAAACCAGATTCTAGCCCTGTCAGACAAATACCTTACGGGATGAACCCAGTGTATAAGAAAAAAGTGAAAGAAGAAATTGAACGAATGTTGGAAGTTGGTATCATAGAACCAGTGGAGAAATATGAATGGATCATTCCCATGGTAGTTTAAGAAAAGAAGCAAGGGGGGATAAGGATTTTCATAGGATTTCGGAAATTAAATTATTCTTTCTTACACGATCCTTTCCCTACCTCTTTTACAAATGAGGTCTTGGAGAATGTAGGAGGCGAGGAAGCATATTCGTTCATAGATGGATTCTCAGGTTACCATCAGATCAAAATAGCTCCAAAGGATAGGTATAATACTACCTTTTCTATAGAATGGGGATCCTACCAATATACAATCATGCCCTTTGTATTAAAGAATGCTCCAACTATCTTTTAAAGGGTGGTCATAGCTACTTTTAAAAATTTTATACATTATTTTTTAGAATTATATATGGATGAATGGACTATTTTTATTCTTTTGAAATATCATGTAGAAGTTTTAAGACTAACGTTGGAAAGATGCAAGCAATGTCAAATATCATTAAAAATGAAGAAATGAATTTTTGGCACACCTTTTGGGATATTGTTGGGACATATAGTGTGCAAATAGGGTTTATTGGTTGACGCTACCAAGATTGTTGTCATTGTGAACTTACCACCACCAAACTCAGTGCACCATTTAAGAGACACATTGGGACATATAGGGTACTATAAGAATGTTATTAAAGGGTATGCATAGATTAGTGCACCGATGTAAAAGTTGCCAAAGAAGGACACCATATTTCTGTGGAATGAGGATTGTCAGCAAGGATTGGATACTCTAAAGGAGAAGATGGTGAAAAATTCTATATTAGTGTTTCCATATTGGGAAAAGACATTTCATGTGCATGTAGATGCATTAACAATAGAATTTGGAGCAATTTTGGCGCAGTCAGGAGTAGGGGACTTAGATCATCCTACAACCTTTGCAAGAAGGAGGTTATCAGAATGTGAGTAGAATTACAACACCACAGAAAGAGAATACCTAGACATGGTGTATGCACTTAAAAAATTCAGACATTATTTATTGGGCAAGCATTTTAAAATGTTCACAGATCATTTTTCCCTCAAATATCTAGTCAACAAGCCATTGTCGGGGGGCGAGGATCTGTAGATGGTTGTTATTATTCTAGGAATTTGATTTTTAAATAATAGTCAAACGAGGGAAGTTGAATGCAGGACCTGATCACTTTTCAATGGTAACCAATGGAGAAGAACCTACTAACTTGGAAAGATTTTTGCCTGATGCACAATTAGTTTTAGTATAGGTCATTGACATATACTTTTCCAATGTCATTGAATTATTAAGCACAATATTTTCACCACATGAGTTTATTACCGCGTATAAGAGAAATATGGTAGTCAGAGCTCCAGACTATCAATTCATTGTAGGTCATTTATACAAGATGGACGCAGACAACATTTTGAGAAGGTGTGTATTGGAACATGAGTGACTTGTTAGAAATAATAGATGTGTTCATGTAACCATAGACAATACAACAATATTTTCACCCAACCATAGGCCGAAGCCACCCCCGAGCACCTTAACCTTGACAAAGAATGATTTTGGAAGAAAACCCTAGGCCTAATAGCCAATCAATGTAGTGTACCTATCTCGAGAGCTAGAACACAAGGTAGAAATTCCAAACCATAACCAATAGAAAGTCCAAGCCTAAACCGAGAATACAGGTTGCAGTAGATGCAACTGTAACTACTCTCTAGACTTGTGTACTTACCCAGTTTCTGTAGTGCGCACTCTTACATTTCTGCAGTTGGGAGCTGTGTGTGTCAAATGATATTTGACAACCTATATTTATATTGTTTCTCCTTAGCTATCTGGGCCGAATTATCATTCTGGAGGCTAAAGACTCAATATTAAATATTTCCTTTAGTCGACTTGTCTTCTAGGGTTATCTCCAATGCTTTAGGGTTTCTTCTTTCTTGCCAAAATATTATATTCTTGTTAGGGTTACATGTGGAGGTTAATACCTCCCGCAGTTACCATAATATCAAAACTCCCTCCTAGCTAGAGAGGTATTGAATGCAATGGTCTTTGAGCACAAACATATCATTCAACCGGTAGCATCATCATAGCCATACAGGATATCTCATGATTAGATCATATGATAGCATCAGTATCATTTGATAGCATCAATATCATCTGATAGCATCAACTATATCATCTCTCAAAGCCATACTCCATTTGAGTAATCATGAAAGATGTTGAATAAGTCACTCACTCCACAGAGTGACACAAGAGCCTTTCTTCCAATCCAAACATATGTCCTAGAGGAATAACTATTCCGGCAGATGTTGGAAGTCACGCCATGGGATACAAGGACTATTCTTCTAATCCATACATACTTCCTAGAAGAATAAATGTTCTGGACCATTTTCCAGCTGAAGAATGTCTGTCCATCAACACATTGACTATCCATCTAGCTGATAATCATTTTCAACACTACTGATAGTCTACATGAAAATCAAAACAATGTCATTTAATAGAACACAAATGTGTTTATCCATAGTAGTACAAAACTACTATCCAGTGGTACACTACCACACCAAGTAGCACACGACTACCTAATCAGTGACACATAGTCACAAATAGTGGAAAAAATCCACCACTATAACATACATCTATTGTCCATAGACATGCAATCTCCATAGAAATCATATCATCCGATATCAACTTGCACAAAAAACAATATCATGATATAAACTGAGTCATCTGAGCCATTCTTCCACACACATCTGTGGGATTTGGAAGAGCATCTGCCCTCAGAAAGTAAAACATCAACCATGGGATGTCTAGAATATTTTTCTCAAGCATAGAAGAATAACTATCCTTGATTTATGAGCCTAGACCATTCACCTAATTGGTCCATTCCTACGGAACTAATCATAGTGCAACCTGGATAAAATGATTCTTTCCTAGGGAATGCTTGTCCCTGATTATTGAACTTGGACCATTAAACTAATTGGGTCATTCCTCCGACACTAAACATAGTGCAGCCTAGAGAGAATGAGTCTGCCCTAGGGAATGACTGTCCAGACCATTTCCTAAGGAAATGATTGTCCTGCACCAACCTCCAAAATGGACAATTCTTAGAAACTTCTCACAATTGTGAACTTCAAAAGAATGATTGCCCAGTGAGGTGGACCATTCTACTTGACCACTACTCAAAGTGACTGCCAAGAAGAATGATTTTCCTAGACCATTCCCCCACACTAGCCACAAGGGGAATCACTGTCTATGGTACATCATCAATCTATCGAACCATTTTCATTACAAAAAATGACTATCCGATATGGACCATTTTCTGAAATGGAAAATGCATGTCCGTCAAAAATATCAAACCACTTTTTGAACTGGAAAGGAACTACTCATCCTAGACCATTTTTCAAATCGAAATATGACTCTCCATAAATCAATAATACATCAGTTCTCCCTCCCAACCTAGGAGTAATATCTTCCTTTTTCAATAAGGAATTCATCTCCACGAGCGCCATATTGCAATCTTTTCATCTTGGACGGAGGTTTTACCATAATATCTGCTATTTTCTCATCTGTGGAGATATATTAGAGAACCACTTCTCTTTTCTAGAATTCATCAAGAAGAATGTAATGCTTGATCTTAATGTGATTTGGTCTGTTATGGAACACTGGTTTTGTATGAATTATTTATGTAGCTCTGATCATTACAATATACATCATGGTCAAATTCAACACTTTTGTTTTCTTCTAGCTCGTGACATCGTGGAAAGGATGAAACTAAAACATATCCAAGTAGCAGTTCTTTAGTCATCATGAGAGTTTTCCATGGATTAGTAGTCTATCATCCCAGAATTTTGAGTAACTATTATGATATCTCTGTCATAGAAAATTTTCACCATGCTTATGTTGTATATGAGATACTCTACATCAAGTTGTTTGAATCCATACAAGGTATTCTTATATCTTCATACATGGGTCTCTTTCTGGTATACCTCAAAAACTTGATATTTATTTACATAAGCTTCTTCCTCAAATGATCTTATTGGGAAGAATAGTCTTTTACAACCAACTGATATAAACTTAAATCCATTGATACTACAAATGATATGATAGATCAGATAGAGGTATATCTGGTTTACGGGAACAAGCTGTTATCATAGTCTTCTCATCCTTCTGGAAGAACCTCTAGTTCTAAATCTCGCAATGCTTCCATTCATAATCCTTTTTCACATACACTGTTTTTCATCATATATTCCATTACATTTTCTTGATTTCTTCTAGTGGGTTCAAACCAAGTTTGTAGTCTTGTGATTCTCAATATAATAACTGGTTGTTCTGGCTTTTCTTTCTTTGTTGTAATCTTCATGTTCTTCCTCATGTTTCATTATCTCTTTGGTCCATGGAGTCTTCTATAGATTCCATGTCCTGAAGATTTCAACTTCTTCCTTTCATCATAGGATCATGGATGTAGATGGAAAACCAAGGATAATTTAAGGCTTCTTTTCGAAGGAGACTTCTTCTAGAGTCAAATTGAACATGTACTTGTTATCATGGATGCTACTTTCAATTGGAACATAGACGGATACTTCATAATCCTCGATGGATCATATCATTTAGGATTATCTCCCACAAAATCCTTTCTTTATGCATGAATGCATGCTCTTATTTTGGAATTATATAATCAACTCCCTCCATCTAAGAGAGTGCATGATTTCGTCTGCATCCTTATTGCCTTCTGTAGAGTGTCACAAGTATTTTTCTATTTTTCTCTTGATTGTTGACTTCTTTCTATTTTTACTTATTCTAGGTTTCTTCAAGTTTGATTCTTATTTCTGTTTAGCTTGTAGTTGTTACTTGTGTAATAGCTTCCACATGAATTGTTACCAAGGATTGTCAATGTAATTCATCTTTTCATTTGTATTGCTTGACTTGTAGTCATCGTGATAGCAATCCTTATCTTGTTATTCTTACACAGGTATTGTTTCACTTGAACAACTTATCTTCAAAGAAATAGAGATGCAAGATATGTACAAAAACTATGTAAACATGGTATGTACAAGAACTATGAAGAATATTGTTACCTTGTTTTTAGAAGAAGAAGTTTGTTTTATCCTTCTTGGCCTTCTTTGAGGGTTACCTTTCTTTGACAACTGAGGCTTCATGTGTTTCCTTCCTTTTATTTAACTCGGGACAATGATTCTTGTAGTGACCATATTTTCGACAATTGAAGCATTGTATTTTTGACATATCTTTCTCTTGATTTGGGAGTCAAACTTCTTCTTATTCCTGAATTTATTGAACTTTTTTGTGTAGGCTTGATCATCATATTTACTTTGAAATTTCTCTTTTGCGCTAATCCTTGATTCGTCTTGTGCACAACAAGTCCAAATTTCTTCAAATGTGGGATACTCTTTCCTTGTGTTGATGCCTGCGTAGAATGAATCCCATGTATTGGGAAAACCATTCAATACTTTATTTACCAGTTCCTTCTCTGAAATGATTTCTTCAATAACTTGTAGTTGATCACTTATCTCAAATATTCTCACAAAGTATGATGTTATGTTGTCATCATTATTCATTTTCATGTCACAGAGCTAATTATTTGGACTCATTACTTGTTCAATGTTTCTGACTGAGAAGAGGTTAGTTAGAGAATCGTACATATTCTAAGATGAGTCAATATGGGAAATTTAGGGTATCAAGTGGTATTTTATAGAGTCCACTATGATACTCATGGAATTGATGTCACTGTTTTTGAACTTCTCCATAATTGTAATATTCTGAGGTTCCTTCTCTTTTCCTTCTTCAAACTGTGGTTCCACGATCTTTCCTTTCATGATATCCACCACTTTATTCTTGGAAAGGATGAGATCAATCCTTTTATTCCATGCTCTAAAGTTATAAGCCCCTTCTAATGTTTTTTCTGACTTCATAGAATAAGTCATAACTGCTTTGACTTGCTCAACCTTTGACTTTGACCAAAAACTAAAAAATGATTTCTTAGCTTGGTGAGATTACCAAGAGGTGTGTTGGGTTATGGAGCACTAGGATATCAATAAATTAGGTTAATCTCTTCACTTAAGGTGCCTTAACAAGAGGGTTAGGTTTTTGTTGCTGCAACAAAAATTGACTGCAACTACAACTGTAACTGACCAAATCCTCCCAATCTATATTCCAGCGTTTAGACTATTCGAAGATAGTGTGGATCCATAACTTGTTAGAAATAATAGATGTTCTCATTTTACTATAGACATTACAACAATATTGTCACCCAACCATAGGCTGAAGCCACCCCCGAGCACCTTAACCTTGACAGAGAATCATTCCAGAATAAAACCCTAAGCTTAATAGCCAATCAATTTAGTGTACCTCTATCTAGAGCTAGCACACAAGGAATAAAGTAAAAACCATAACTAATAGAAAGTCCAAGCCTAAACTGAGAATACAGGTTGCAGTAGTTTCAACTACAACTACTCTCCAAACTTGCGTACTTACCCGGGTTTTGGCACACTCTTGCATTTATGAAATTGCGAGATGTGTGTGTGTCAAATGAGATCTGGAGACCTATATTTATATTGTTTCTCCTTAGCTATCTAGGCTGAAATATCATTCTGGAGGCTAAACACTCAATATTAAATATTTCCTTTAGCTGACTTTTCTTCTACGGTTATGTCCAATGCTTTAGGGTTTCTACTTGCTTCCCGAAATATTCTATTCTCATTAGGGTTACACGTGGAGGTTAATACCTGCTGTAGCTACCATAATATCAACACGACCTAGGGTCTTAGTAGAATATCATGAAGGTATAGCTGGAGGAAACTATGCAGGAAAAGATACAGTGAAGAAGGTATTGTTTGTAGGGTTATGGTGGCCAACAATTTAGAAATATGCCAAAGAATATTTCTAGAACTGTGATGTATTTTAGAGATTTGGAAATACCAACAAGAGGGATGAGATTCCCCTAAGGCCACAAGTAACTCTTTAGTTATTTGAAAACTGGGAAATATATATTTTTTGGACCTATTAATCCACCAACAAGAAGGTTAGGAGATAGATATATCATTATTTTGATATAATACTTAACCAGATGGGTAGAAACAACACTTGTCAAGGATTGCATCACAAATACAACAACACACTTCTTATTTGAGTAGGTGATCACAAGATTTGGATGTCTCGAGATTTTGATGAGCAACCAAGGAACCCATTTTATTAACAATACTATCAAGGTTTTGAATGAGGAGTTTGAACTCTATCACCAGAAGAGTACACCATATCATCCTCAGAAAAATGGGACAATAGAATATTTCAACAAGATTTTGGAGAATTCTTTGATAAGATATACAATGTTAACATGAATGATTGCGATTTGAAAATACCAGCAGTACTATGGGCATACAGGACCACATGCAAGAATTTGATAGGAAAAACACCATTCAGATTGGTATATGGATAGGAAGAAATGGTGCCATTAGAATTTCTGGTAGCCAGTCTATGTGTAGCAACAATTACCAATATGAAATAAAGAGTCACAGTAAAAGAGAGGTTAATTCAACTAATGGAAATAAAAAAATACAGTATTCTGGTAGGATTTAACCAAGAGGCACAGAAAGAAAGGGATAAATCCTAGCATGACAGACACATAAAGAAGCAGAGATTGAAGGAGGGAGACCTAGTTCTCCTCTATGACAGTAAATTTCTGCAACATCCTGGTAAGTTCATAATGCATTCGCTAGGGCCATATGAAGTAAATAATGTTAGATATGGAGGATATGTGCAGCTAAACAACTTGGGAGGAACATAACTAAAAGGAATGGTGAATGGTAGGTCACTGAAACTGTACAAGGATAGTCGAACTACTAACTCTTAATAGTTGTAGTGTAGTCAAGAAACCATGCATATAGTGTACTATAGTAGATATTAGTAAGGAAAAATGATAAAAATAAATAAAAAGAAGAAAAAGAAGAAAAAGGAAGACAAAAGTAGAAAAAGAAGAAAAATACAAAAAGAGGAGGAATTCAATGAATGGAAAAATATTGGGAAATGTCGTGTGCAACAGATAACGAAATCAGTGTGACAAGAAGTAATGATGATTGTTCTGAGATTATGAATGATAGTAAGAAAACACATTGTACTAGAGAAACATTCACAATAGAAATGTGTGGTGCACCGAAATGTTGCAGCACACCGGAAAATGGGCCAATGACCAAAAAACTAGAAACTGGTCATCGTGGTAAAATGGCGTGAACTAAGCATTTATGAAATTTTATGAAGCGTGCCCAACAAGATTTCAAACATTTATGGCCATCAAATAAGTATCTCCAAGAATATTTAGGACAATTATGACACCCCGTAATTAACTACAACGCGGGCCAAACAACACTCATTGTGAATTTAAGCATATGCAAAGATAAGAAACATGAAGACATGTGGTGAATAGGCGAGTTTGAGGATTTTATCAGCTGAATTTCAGAAACTAAAGGAATAATTACATGGGGTGAGACCTCCAAAGTTTGGCACACATGGCCAAGCAACCTGAAAAAAATGTAGCAACCACAGGTCATCGTAGGAACCCATAGGGGAAGAGCATGTTTATACACATCTGGAGAGAATCATCGATGTAAATGTGATTCCTTCACAAGGGGTTGAACCAGTTAACTCCACACTGGTAGAGGAAGAGGAATAGGCACCGACGATAGTCAGGATGTACATCGACTCACAGGGACGTACAGGGGGACAAAACCCATCAGCCACAACAAACCCACAACAACCATCCAAGGATGAAGAAACCCACCAAACAAATGTCATTGACAGTGAAAGGAAATAATATGAAAGGACATGGTCACAACCTATAGTAAGTTTTGTGCAGTATGAGGAAGTGCAACTTGAAGATATCACAAGGAAACCAGAGTCATGCAGAGAAGAAATAGAGCTAGAGGTTGGGCCATCCATCATGCCAGCACAGAGAAAGGGGAAAAAATCTATCACGAGGTCTTTGCGCAAGTAGCTCATGGACTATATAGTTTGTTCACGCATTGGATATGGGGTGCAGGCCGCAACAAGTGTACTGGGTTGTGTCAAAAGGTTAAGGTATGCAGACCACGATGTGTTTGACACCAGTTAGTTCTGAAGTTTGCACAATAGGTATACATGGAAATCTTGGGCATAGGGATGCTAGGAGATCTAGTGTTACAATTGAAGCATTGGGTAGTAGGTATGATAAATAAAAGGATACTTCATTTGTTGGATATTCCTCATTTCGGCAAGGGGAAAGACGTGAAAAATTCGTCAAGCAGTTACTGGCAGTCCTCCATGGAGGATTTTTGTGGATGGATAGACCAGTGGACATCGATGTCGAGTTGATTTCATTCATCACAGGACTGCCATCAAATGGAGAGAAGCCCACGTAGTATATGACAAAAAAATGAAGGAGAAAGCACTCAGAGAGGAAATGAAGAAAACCTATGAGATAGAAATGGTTTTGCGCGACATTACAATAAAGTAGATCAGTGACAAAACTACCAGGATGGAAATGAAGTTGATGGCATGCAAACTCCTTTAAAATTGTCGCAAGGAGGAGGTCCCTGCAAGATTTTTCATAGCCACAACACAATGCACGAATGATACCATGCTAATTTGGGCCCCATACTTATTGAATCTATTCCAAGATAACTACAAGGATGCACGGGACTTAGGGACGAAGTTCCACTATTCATGGCTCATTATGTTGATAGTGTTGATCGGATGGAAAGATATTTCCTATTCATACTTCTGTGACAGAGTAGGTAAATGTCATGCAACACTATACACATAATAGGGGAGGACATCCAATTCAAAGTGAGGAAGTGGAAACAAGAGTACATTTTCTACGTATCTTAGCGATATGCAAGACAAGATAGACAATAGCTGGCGAATAACTCCCAAGGTGGTTGCACAATACTATAGGATATCCAACTTCAAGGATACGTGACACCATATGTGTATCTAGGTGCACAGGGATCTAGACAAATAATGGCTACAACTTCAGTTCTGCATCAACATAAAAGAGGTAGAATGGGAAATAAAGGAATGATAGGATGACTGGAAGATCCCAGTCATAAAAAAAGACATGCCCAAGGGGAAATAAATTGATCTAAGGTCATCAAAGACATCTACAAGAGGGAGCACCGTGACCAAGAAATCAATGCATTAGACAAACCTGGCTCTAAGCCAACACACCAGAAGAAGGGAAGTTCCCTAAAGAAGAACAGGTGGATAGGAAAGAAGCACAATTTTCCTGTGGAGGAGGAACGAGGGGGGGACACAAAAACACAAGGAACCCCAATGAAAACAAGTTCAGGTGAAATCATGAAGTTGGGTAACACTTTTGTGAGAATCGGGTCTCCAAAATTCATACTGACCTTTTTTCAGCCGAACTAATAATTATTTCAGTCAAAAGACACATCTTTTCAATTGAACCTTGAGAATTCAAATAAAAAAGTGCCATGACGACGGCCTCGACTGCCATGTACCATATTAGTCGGACGGTTGTTTTTTCCAGTAACATATTTTCGGTCGAAAGAATTTGACCATATTTTTCCCTGCTGACATAGTTTCGGTCGAAACATATTTTTGGCCGAAAGAATGTTTTGACCGAAAAATCATTTTATATATCCCCCGCACATCCCTCAGTTCACATTTTTCCAAACTGTTGGTTGGTGGTTGATTTTGGTTAGCGGTAGTTGTTGGTTAGTGTTGGCAGATGTTGATGTTGGCGGTTGGTGTTGGTGGTCATTGTTGCTGGCGGTTGGTGCTCCTAGTGGTTGTAGCTTGTCGTTGTTCATTGTCATTGTTTCAGGTTCCAGGTAATTCTTAAACACTTTCCCAGTTAATTAAATTTTTAATTATTTACATGTTTTGTGTTTTAAAAGGTGGACAGGGCTGAATTTGGCCTTGTCCCTGTATAGGTATAGGCTCGAATTCAACTATGCCCATGTATAAGGAATTTCCCAAATTCATTCATGTCTCTGTACATGGACAGGGACAAATTCAGGCATGTCTCTGTACAAGGACATGCCTGATTTTAGGTCTGTCCCTGTACATGGATAGGTCTAAATTTAGGCATGCCCCTATACAGGGACAAGCCCAAATTCAACCATGTTCATGTACAGGGACATGCCCAAACATTAATATGTTATAGTGTGATTTAATATTCATTATGAATTAATGTTAAAAACTTAATATTTTTATGCATATTGAATACATTTTAATGTTTAAAGATGTTATAGTATGCTTTAATATTCATTGTGAATTGAGAAGATAATGAAAATTTATAATGAAATTGTATTAATATATGCAATGTAAAGAAGGGGAAAGATTATAAGATAATGTATTCTTTTAATATTCATTATAAATTGAAAAGGGAAAATTTATAATAAAATTACATTAATCGGGCGTGTCCCTGTACATTGACATGACCGAATTCAGGCATGTCCATCTACAGGGACAAGCCTCTGATAATTATTATGTATAATACATATTCTCACAATTACTCACCTAATGATTCCGTTTGGTAAAGAGTGGAAAATAATGAAATACGTGCAAGGCCTTGTATTAATTACTTGAATGGCATAAAAGTGATTCTCTTACATTCATTTTTTTATGTATTCGTTTGTGAAAAATCTAGAAGCCACTCATAGTTACTTGGATCATATAATTATTATGTGCACTTTATAATCTCAAAACCAAATTGAAACACATCCCAAGATGTAAATTCAGAATGATACTTGTGTAACTAGGTTGAATGAACTAGAAAATAGATACATTCTTCCCTATATATATTCTACGACATCATACAAATCCCCAAGTCTTGAAAATCACAACAAAGAGAGAATTCGATATCCATCTATGATAATTCGATCCCAATTTTGGAAATTATTACATTATATAATGTCAGGGAGCAATATGGAGAATTTTAGGTGAAACCTTTGGGGTGACAAAAATATTGCCAAACCTCTCTAGTCAACAACTGATAAGAGAGCTTGGCGAAGTAAATCATGATTAAAATAAAAATGGTTCAGTGTCTGGAAATTCTAATAGATTCAGAACATAATAAAACATGAAATTTAATGAATGTATCATTAACCATTGGCCAACCAATTAGTGTTCACAGTAACAATTAACAACACTTGGAAATAATGGAATGCATTTAAAAAATATTTCCCAAGGAAGATGTCTTGGTGAAGTGGAGGCTAAACCTTAGTATTAAAAAACAGATGGACTTGAAACACTCTCTGTTGCAATATCCCCTCAATAGTATTTATCTACTTTTATTTCCCTTCTACATTCCTCTATCTCTTGTGCCAATAACATGTATTTTAAAAGAGTAGTCCTAAGCACAATTAAACAACAAGTTTCCTCTCTAGCATTACTCAAATGCTTCTTTGTGTGCAACTTGTTTCAAATTTGGGAATTGTCATAGTCTCTTAATTTCTTGTTTCAACTAAGTAAATGTTCTGTCAGCTATTGTTTTTATGCTACCAGATTATGGATCAAAAGTTTTAATGTCTTGTTGATTGTAACATACAAGTAGCTAATGTTTATAAATTTTAAAATAAATATTTATGTTTTAGCTACCTATATTTGTTTCCCTTAAATTTTAACACGTTACACATAGATTATCTTAAAAATTGACTTCTACAATTTACACAGATATAGATTATCTTCTACATGTTACATTTTTTTCATATTTAAATATTTTCATGTTGAGGTTCCAAGTAATTATTAACCTATTCCCCAATTAATTAAAATTTCATTTATTTACATGTTTTGTGTTTTAGGAGGTGGTCAGGGCTGAATTTGGGCCTATACATGTAGAGGGACAGGCTCGAACAGGGACAAACCTCCAATCATTTTTAAGTGTAATAAAGATTCTCACAATCACTCACCTAACGATCGAGTTTGATAAAGAGTGGAAAATAACACAATACATCCAATATATTGTATTAATTACTTGAATGAATTCAAAATGATTCTCTTACTTTCATTTTTCTATGTATTCGTCTGTGAAAAATATAGAAAAAACTCATAGTTACTTGGATCATATAATTATTATGTGCACTTTATAACCTCAAAATCAACCTGAAACACATCCCAATATGCAAATTCAGAATAATATTGGTGTAACTAGGTTGATTGAAACATAAAATAGATACATTCTTCCCTATAAGTATTCTAAGACAACAAACAAATCTCCAAGACTTGAAAACCACAACAAAGAGAGAATTCAATATCCATCTATGATAAAATTTGATCCTAATTTTGGAAATGATTACATGAAATGATAGTCTCTTTAGTTGGGAAACATGAATTAGGGTTGAATTCAACCCTGTCCCTATACATGGACAAAGTCGAATTACATGTTAGTTTACACAAAATTTGTCTCTGTCTTTGTACATAGTCAGGGCCAAATTTGACCTTGTCCCTATACATGGAGAAGGTTGAATTACATGTTAGTTTACACAACTTGCAACAAGTTAGATGTTGACTAGTTATCCCATTGATTCACTCTATTCATTACTATAAAGATATGTACAACGTACTATGAGTAAACATTTAAGAAATACTTGTATTCAACATGTGCTTGTTTCCTGCCTAGTATTGAGATCACTATTGACTTGTTATGTCTACTCATATAACTCAATCATGCTAATCACTACTACTAATTTAGTCTTGTTAAGTGAAATAGAGTAACTAACAACTGATTGGTTAATATGGATAAGCTTATGATCCTAATCAACCTTATTACTTATACAAGTACAAATCATTATGATTAACACAAGGGTCATTGGTTGTTATTGGTTTTTGTTGGTTGTTGTTGCTTCAGGTTGAAGCTAAGTCTAAACTATTGATTTTAAATTAATTTAATTTTAAAATTAGTGGAAAATGAAATTTGAGTCCAATCCACTTAGTCCCATTTCTCCTTGAAACAATATGAAAAAATGAGTTCTATTTAGGGACATATAAAAGAGAGGGTAACCCATTGGATATTTATGTTTTCTTCTTTTATTTTGTTTCTTCATTAAGTACCAAGTCGAGATAATGTGTGACCCTCTCTGTTATAGAAAGATTTTCCTCACCTTATGCAAATTTTCTCAGAAGGCCTTTTTCCATTTCCCTATGCAGACTTGAAGTCCCTTTTTTCAAATCCCAGAGCTAAAAACAATATTTTTCCACATATACATGCCCAAACAACTATACAACATGCGTATACGTTGGTTGCACCACTACATCCCGCATACATAGGATTTTGTGCCCAAAATTAAAAATAGTGTTAGGTTTCCATGTCATGTCATGGGATCCATGATCCTTGACCTTCCATATACTGCAAATGTTCCTAATCGGCCCTTATTTTCCACTTGAAGGCTATAAATGGGCCATATCCAAGATATGGAAAGGAGGAGAAGAATTCAACTTTGAGAGCAAAGTTACTCTGGAGAAATTATTCACTTCATATTGAGTCTGCATCCCTTTGTCCTTTTAATTCTGAACACATTGTTCATCCCCCAAGATCTTCCCCACTTGATTGAGAACCTCATTGTCTCTCTTATATAAGTTTTCCTTTGGTGGAGGATTGAAGTGGTGGAGGCCCAGCTGGAAGGGACTTAGTTTCTCGATTCCAAACCATGGTGACATAGAAGTTTGTAATTTAGTCACTTATGTTGATTACATTTTAATAGAAATACTATTTTCTCGTCCAATTAATATCTTGAAAATATTTGAATTGTTGTTCCATGGGCATATTTGTTATGAATGTTGATGGATTATGCTATTGAATGTGCTAACTTTATATATTATCACCATATGCTTGTGTTTCTTTCTTGTTGAGGACAAGTTGTAGGTGTATTACTTTGAGTCAAGTGCTCAACGGTGGACTTCATCGAGCGTTTAGATAAGGTAGGCTCTTTATATTGTCTTTTTAGCATATTTGCTTAAATAGAATATTTTCTTATATAGCATAACTGAGATTAGATTTGATTTCTGCAGTCATTTCCATCTATTGTGGTTCACCCCTATCCATAGAGATATTTTCCTTGTAACAAAATTAACGACCATACTGGGGATAGAATCTTATTTTCATGGTTTGTAGTGTTTTTCTCCTTTGATTGCTCTCATTTATATTGAGTTTCTTGTCATCTGATTACTTGAAAACCTTTGCTCATTTTGAGACTGAGTTTCTTATCCTTATCCTTAGCCTGGAAGTGTTTTAACACATATACATGGGTTTTTACCTGATAGTCGCATACATATGCATGTTGTACCTCTGCAAGAAGAATATATACACAGTTTTTTCCTGAACAATCGTGTACATCATCCTTGTTTTGCTTGGTTGTTGAGTTTGATGTTTTCTTGGTAGGTTTTGATGGTTCTTGAGTCTTCTTGGGTCTCTGTTATGAATATTAAGTGTCTGTGGAATGATAGGAAACCTTTCTTCGATTGAATTTTCCATCGGTGTCTTTCTCATCATCCTTCTTATTTGATTGTCCTTGCATCTTGGGCTGGGTGTTTTATTCTTGATATCCTACTTGGTTTGTCTCTATTTACATACAGTAGAATATTTATATCAAGTTGTTGTTCATTCCTTGCACTTTCATTCTTTAATATTGAAACCACATAAATATTAAGAATTCTGGATTGTTGGCATTTGATCGTTTAGGTCCTTATCATTGATCTTAGTACATGTATACAAATATTTCATCTTATTTGGAATTGTAGAACTAAATTGAAAATTGCATTTTGAAAAGCTTATCATTTATTGGGAATTGAAGTTAGGACTTTGGATTTTATTCATATTCATTTATTTTACTTGCCGAGTCATAAAATTATTAGTTTCACTACCACACATTTTTTGAGTAAGAAAGGCCACTAAAACAAACGTTGATAATTTAAAATTGATTAGAAATGATTTTATTTTCTAGGGTGCACAAACTAGCTTAGGATTTAGAGCCTTGGAATAGGATTTTGTGAGTAAACTTCTCCAAGGATATTAAATCAACATATGTGTCTGACTAACAGAGTGGTGAAATTGATTGTATAATTGGTGATGTGAGGAGGCTCCGCTTACACCAGAGTTAAGCACAAGGTCGCGTGAGGTTGGTTGAGGGGATCTATTCGTATATGGGGATATTTATAGTACCTTTACCTCTATGAGAGGCGATGCTTTCAAGGTTTCAAGATTTTCTACCCTTCCCATACGATAGACCCGACTTACGAATGTTCGCCCTCGCATCGGTTATACTATGGTTTCTTAGTTTCCTGACATAGGTACCACATAGGCTACTTACAGGGGTTATTCTGGAAGTACCCTAGGTCAAATAAGGGTTGAAAAACACACAACCTTTATGGAGGATTACCTCTTCGGGGGGATCTGACCGACTGATTGTTAATCCCATGAGGGCCCTTATAGCAGATTTTGATACCTCCGCTATTTTACAGGGAGTCTCAGGCCCCTCTTGGGCAAGGCATACCTACTTTAGGGAAGGATGCCCCTTTCAGACACTTTATCCTGTTTGTGTGCATGTTGGCCTTTTGTTTATTTTATTTTGGTGTTCTCTTTGGTTACTAGTTGGCCTTAGGATTTTTTTTTTTTATATCTTGAGTCTTGAGTCATTGTGGATCCAGACCAGCTTCCCCACAGGTCTCACCGCTTATTACAATTACCACCGCGTTTTAAGTCTTTTCCTTCTAAAAGGCGTAAAGTTATCAAACATGGTCCACACACCTCCACTTACCACACTTGTGATCATACAAGGATGAGTACTGAATCGAGTCAAAAAGATACCGAGAGTCCTTCAACTCCCATAGCTACTATAGTTAATGATACTCCTTCAACACATTCAACCATAATGTTTGTAGTTCCAAAGGTTCCTATCATCACTCATGTCAATCCTATAGTGAATACTAAACCTATAGCCACAAACCCTTTAGGGTCCCTTTGTCACTCATCGGGCTACAATATTCAGTCCATCCATATTCCCTATAGCCCTTTTTCTTATGGTATGCCAAATTTCACATCGCAATTTTCATCCTCCATCCCAACGTCCACTCCAAATACTAGTATTGGACTTGGGGGCATGGCTCCTCCACATTCTCCATTTTTTGTTTGGTGGTTCTCATGTCCAAGAAATGAATCCTACAGTTGTAGGACTTCCTCCTTTTCACCCCAAGTCTAATCCTAATTCTAAGGCTCTTAGATGGAGTAACCAACCTAGCGAACAAGCTACTTCTTATGGTCCATTATTTACACCCTCCTCCTCTGTACTAATTTTGAATAGCACATTTGGCATGACAAATCCACCTTTTTCCTCTGGATTCACACCCAGAGGAGGTCAGTTTCATACCTTGGGAAAATCCCAACTTGGAGCCACTCCAGCTGGGGGAATTGTTTACAACCCTCATAATAACATTCCTATTGGAATGGTTCCCAACCAAAACCTCATGAATTAGTTCAAAGGAGGGTCTTATAATCTCGGACAGGGCCATGGTTTTTACCAGAACCCTGGATGGGATGTGATTCCCCAACACCAATATTTCTAGAGAGATTAGAGCTAGATGTTGCAACCTCGTCTGCCTTTTCTGGCCATGCTCAATATTCCAAACTTGTATAATTTAATGAATGACCTTGTGTGTCATGATACGACATGGCCCCCTGTCCCCACCAAGATTCCTTTGGATATTCCAAAATTCAAAGGCAATACTAGTGAGGGTCGTGGCGATTATGTCACTACTTTTCACCTATGGTTCTCTTAGAACTCCCTTAATGAAGATTTTATCCATTCAATATTGTTTCAACTCACCCTAATGGGGGTCATCGTTAAAATGTATATAGAGATACCAAGGGAGACATACAAAATTTTTAATCAAATGGTTTTAATATTCCTCAACCAATTCAATTCGTCAGTTCGTTACGATGATGGCATAGAACTTATGTCGACCTTAAGTCAGGGAAAATCCACCCATATCTTGGATCACATCTAGGAGTGGCATAGATGGAAGAGGTTGAACAAGTCCTATATACCCCCATAATTCTTGCTATATTGGTTCCTTAAGTCTACAACCATATATTTCGAAGGATGTTTCGACATCTGGGGTTACATCTGAGGAAGAAGCAATTTTTAAATCCTAGTAGTTAGATCTTATATATTCTCATTTTGGGATGTTATACGAGATTCTTCCAGACGCACCGAGGTCAAAATATGACCCTAGATAAAATCTTGGGCCTCATGCTGATGGTATTGTAGGCTCTGCCAATGTGAAATATGGAGAATCGATGACAATACATTTGAAAGAGTTGTCTCTAAACCAGTATGTAGGAGGGCCAAATTCATCTATGTCCTCCACTCCCACTCAGTCCATGAATGTACATTATATGCAATCATCGACCAACCCGAATGGTAACCAACAACCAGGAGGGAATAAAAAGAAAGGACGTGGGAAAAATAGTAAGGGTGGGAGGAATAATAATAAAACCAAGGAAAACGATTATAATGAGAAGACGAATAATAATGCTAGTGAGGGAAAGAAATAAAGGTGAAAGGTGAATTTTCACTGCAATATTTGTACAAACGACCACCTTACCCACTTATACCCCAAACTTGCGGAAGCTGTGAGGCTTTTATCTCTACCGCCCACTATGTTGACTAATCATTTTCCACATAATCAACACATGGCCTTGAGCTCCTCAAACATTGGAAATGTGGAGGGTGGGAGTAAAAATCCACCAAGGCAAGATGATGACCATCTATGCATCAATATGGTTAAATATGAGGTTAATGTAGCCACCCAGTCTTTTGATTACAGTTCTCCATATACTGTACATTGTCTAGAGTCTCCCCCTCCTCTAGAGACACCCTTATAGATCAAAAAACTAGAGCCCCCGCCTCATATTATGAAAGGAGTAATCAAGATCTCTACCCACAATCCTAATGCTAGAGCTGTCGATAATTAATCTATTGTTGAGGATTTGGGTCAAACCCTTGTTCGATGTCGACTCTGGAGGTACTCCATACATTTCCTTCATAGAGGAATGCATTCTTGTCTGCGTTAGGAGCTTTAGATCCTTGTGGCTCTAAAGTTATCAAGTTTGATGTCACATATGTGAATCCTCTCTTTCCTTACCATGTGGAATTTCAAATCCACGAGGGTTACTCAAAGTATACCATCAAACATATTGTTGTTGATGAAGGCGTAACAACATATGTGATGTCCCTGGTCTGTTGGAAATCCCTAGTCTTATATATTCTCAGTCTTTGACGATGTTGACTTATTTTTACGGCCGTTCCTTCTGCCCTCATGGTATTCTTCCTGCCTTTCCAATCCAGTTAGGTGGGAAGACGATAGAGGTGGATGTCGAGGCGTTTGATGCACCCCTCGACTATAACTTGTTACTAGGATGAAATTGTACTTATTCTATGACAATAGTCTTTGCTTTCCTCGCGATGGGAGGATATTGAAAATTGACCAGTTGTCATTTGAGTACGCTAGCCACAATGCATATGTTGGACTGTCGATCCCCATGATCGAAATTTATTTGTCGGCAACTGAGAATATAAATTTCAAAATATATTCATCTCTTATGGGTACCTTTGACTTCATGGCACCAGTTCATCATATATACTCCATGTCTAGTAGGTATAATTCATCAAAGAGGCATGTTACTTTCTACACTTTGTATTTTAATGATCCTTGGACCCTACCCTCCTCGATTTCATCTTGTAAATATCAGTCACATACCTATTGGCAGCAGCGATAACATATCAGGTTGTTCTTGAATCTTCCATCAATCTGGATCCTATTACCTCGCAGACAGACAAGGAGGATGATTTTCTAGAGCCCGTGTGGGCCACCTGATCGTATTATTCACATGACTGCCTTGATGATACTTTACCTTCAGATGAAGCTATCATAGAGGCCATGAATGGTTCTAACATGTCATGGGATGATATGCATCATCGCTCTTATTTTCTCCTAGAGCTTTCTAGTATCGAACAAGATGATTTCAGATCTACCTTGAGAGAGATAATCAGTCACGTCGTAGTTCCATTTGATACGAATGACATTTTTTCCGAAGAAAAAATGGCGAGTATCTCCCCTATAATCACAATCAATATCTCTCATATTCTTGGCAAGGTTGATAGTGTACACATCAGTGCAGATTGTTATCTAGAGGAAATTTTGATCTACACCAATCTCTTCAAAGAATTTTGTGATGTGTTGGCTTGGTCATATGAAGAGATGCCAAGAATATACCCTCAGATTGTCGAACATGAGATTAAAACCTAGCCAGATGCTAAGCCTGTTCGACAATGACTTAGCGCTGTCAATCCTAAGAAGGCCCCTTCTATTAAAGAAGAGGTAGAAAAACTACTTAATGTTGTCTTTATCTACCCAGTTCCCTTGACTAAATGGTTATCCAATCTCGTTCCTATGAATAAAAATCAAGGAGAAATCCACATGTGTATGGATTTTAATGACATGAATAAGGCTTGTCCCAAAGACAACTTCCTGACACCCTTCATTGATCAGATGCTCGACAAATTTGCGGGAAGAATTTGTTTTTCTTTTATGGATGGATTTTCAGGGTATAACCAAATTCAGATTAAACCCAAGAACCAACATAAGATGGAATTTATTTTCCCTTGGTGTACTTTCGCATACCGGAAGTTGCCTTTCGGCCTTAAGAATGTCAGAGAAACCTTCCAACGATCTATTACCTTCACATTTCACAATCTCAAGCATATAGTCAAATCCTATCTGTTATAACCCTAAATTTCACCAGACATACTTACCTGGCATCAAGCCATCTCAGACTCCTTCTTTTCCCAAACACTACTGAAAAACTCTTCTTAAAAACCCTCTTTATAAAGTCCTACATGCCCTACTCCTTTACTGCATGCATGTACACGCTAGTTTCCCCAATACAGCCCGTGTGTACCTACAAAAGCACAGAAAAAGGAAAGTTGCTGACATACCACATAGCTTTGGGAAAGTTAACTAAACCTTTAGGACATTCATGGCCAGTCATTCGACCAAATACTTAGATCCCTCTAGCCTATAAAAGAAGGAGTAAGGGTCACATTTGAAATAAGGAAAATCATAGTAAAGAGACTATACCCAATTGAGCATTCCCCTTGTCCCAACCTTTATCCATCCTTGTGCAAAGAGAAAGATAGAGCAAAGCAGTTGGAGGACAGTTGAAGAGGAGCCCAGGACCAGGTTCGTGGAGAAGTGGCCAACTTCATCATTGTAAGTTTATTTAGTGAAGTTAATAATATAGAAGTACTTTTCCCGTCCCACCATATGAGGTATTCATTTTTTATTGCGTACATGTTGATTAAATCTCTAACCCATTAATCTGTAGATCAAATGCATGTGGAGTTCTTTGTTTTTCTTTTGTGAATGTAGGTCATCCTTGGAAGGAGAGTTGCAGTCAAAGAGAGACCAAGCGTGAAGAGGGATCGATATCAAATGCTGGAAATAAGGTATGTTCACTTGATCTTCTTAACTATGTATTTTCTTAAGAATAATGGGGATTAGGTTTTTGTATGACGGTAAAAAGTAGGAATCTTTAGGTCTTTTTTGAATGCATGATAAAACCCTAATTTCTAGTCCGTAGAGGGATTTCCCACTCACAACAGAATTGGTGGCCATACTGGGGATCTCTAGGGTTTCTGGGAATATTTTTTCTTGGGTATTTTTAAAAACTGGTTTCATTCCTTGTTTTTAAAGTTTCTGTAAAAGTCTAAGCTAACAGATATTCTGGTCTTCCATACCAATTATCTCTATTTCTTTGCTTGACTACATTATTTTTATGGGACCCACAGAGGTACATGCGACCTGTATAAGGTCTGCATGCATGTACCTGCGCCCTACTTTCACATAGCCCGTGTGTACATGCTAGCTGAGGAAGTGTCACTCACATGTATGATTTCATAAAATTTCTTTTAGGGAGGCAATCATCCTCTCCCCTATCAGAAGTAATCCTTTTGAGGGGTTTTCTAGAACTCATTCTAGTCTTTATTGTTTGTAGTTTATAGCTTAGGTTCCACCTCAGATTGGTTTGTTCTATGAAATTTTCTTTGAATTCTTCTCTGTTTTCTGTCAAAGTGAGTTTCTGAGTCTTCAAGAGTTTCTGGTCCTCAATACCAGTAGTCTCTGCCAGTGCCTTATTGCTTCTCTTTTCATTTTTTGAGAGTTTCAAAAGTACACGTGGCCTGCATAAGGTCTACACGCATGCACACGTGCCCTAACTTTACATAGCTCGCATGCACACACTGACTGTTGCACTATCAGTAGCATGCCTAAGGAGAAAATCATTGTTTAAGGAGAGGCAGTCATCTTTTCCTTTGTCAAGGGTTATACCTCTCAGGTTTTTGGGTCTCTGTCATAGAAGTCAATAACTTAGGTTTGATCACAACAATAGCTTTTTTTTTCATTAAGAAGTTTTCCTCAAAATATTTCTTTTATAGGGTTCTTAGACAAGTGTGAGAGTCCTTTTTAATCTTCTTGTGTGTTATTTTTAGAGTGACTCTTTGCGATATTTGCTTAGGCCAGAAGTTTTCGTGATCTTTACTTGTTGATATTTTTCCTTTTGCTTTGTGAGCATTCAAATAAAAAAAAACCTTTTATTTCTTTGTTTGGTTAAATAGTTGTCGGTTTGCATTAGTAACCAGGAAAAGTCTTTGCTTTCTTAAGTTATTGACGGTTTACTTAGACTATAAGTAGCTCGTAGTCAATTAAAATCTAGTTTTGAGTTTGTTGTTCAAATATCTTAGCAAATTTTATTTTGAAAAGTTCATTAAAGAATTTAAAAGAGAAAATCTGAAGTTGTCAAGAAGTGTGTTGTTTCCAGCTTTCTATTTATCTTTCTTTTCGTCTCTCAAAACATCACTAGTTTCACTGTCATAACCATTGACTTAAGACAAGCCATAAAAAATAACTCTAAATCTAAAATTAATTAGACTTTTTATGTTGGTAGGTTCAACCAACTAGTTTAGGGTTAGGGCCTTGAATTAGGTTGGAGAGGAAACTCGTCAAGGCCATTAAATGAAACATTGGAGTCTGATCTAGGGAGTGTTGAAAGTCTAGTATCATGAAAGTTATCCGGGACCCCCCTCTAACACAGGGGCTAAACATGAGGTCACGTATGGAAAGGTAGCAGATATAACCCCTCCAAAGCTGGACCAATCGTAATAGAGAACATATATAGAGGGATTGCCTTGGGATTCTGATGCAGGAGCATCCACTCATCATCATACAAACCAACGCAAGGAGAAAGAAGAGACAGCTGGTCAAGCCAGCAAACCCAAAATTTTGAATTCTACCTTGGTATTGTTGCGCCGTCGTTTAACTAAAGGAATTCAAAGCTGAGCGCACTTGAAATGTAATATAGATAAGCAGACATTTAACAGTTTTAAATGCTGGTAGATAGGGTTAGTTGTAGATTAGACAGTTTCATCTTTCCAGGAGGGAAAATGAATATAGGCACCCTCCATGTGTAATTGATTATTATTCAGCATTAGCATAGAAGCAAGGAGAGAACAGAGAAGAGAGCTTGTGAAGAAACTCCATGTACAGATATTGAATTAATAGGAAAGGCTTGATTCAAATCCATGGATGTGTTTGATCTCTGTGTGTTGTTGATATTATTCCTTTGCATGTTTGCTTCTTTATATGCTTATCTTTTATATGCTGCGTATGTGATTGCATATCAGATTCGAAACCTGAGGGAATGAGGGAATGAGTTTCAATTGATTCTCTGCTTAAGCCAGGAGATTCCTGCATAGAGTGTAGTTGAATTCCTCCGCATCGAGTGCGTTGAGGAGGCTGAGCAGTTGAACTTTTGTTCTCTGTTTCCCAGGGTTATGTTGGGTTATTTGAACCGTGCAGGTGAGTGCAGGTCGAATTGAAGTCTCAGAGCGAGTCTGAGAGAAGGAGGATTGGACCGTGTTTGCAGGATCACACAGGTCTAGACGGCTTCAACGCTTTGAGAGTTGTTGGAAGTCAAGCACCGGAAGAAAGTGAGAAGTATCTGAAGGAGTTAGAGAGAGACAAAGCTCAGGAGGGATAGTTCCTTGCAAGCATCTCAGGAACAGGCCTGGGAGAGATTGAACCAAGGAAAAGCTTAGAAGCCGGAGGATTCTCAAGAGGAAGAGAATCAACGGTTGGAAACCCTCGTGAAGTTTGCGAAACCCTAAGGACCATCCGATCGCGGAAGAGTTGCATGGGAGATAACCCTTAAGCACAGGTGTGGAGAATCAAAGTCCATCGGACTTCGGGGTTTTGGCGTTCGGGGATTGGTAAGGTGAGATTTCTACACTTCGAGAAGTCGCGAGTTGCGATTTCTTGAANTGGTCTTGTGCATCAAGAAACGTGAATTCCCGAATCGCGATTTCCCGATAGAACGAAGGTGGAGGATAGGTGTCATCGGACTTCGGGGATTCGACGTTTCGGGGTTTTCGACCACAAGGGAATTTGCATCGCGGATTCACGATCCGCAAAATCCCGCAGAAGACGTGGCAGCGTGGGACCCCGGGAGCTAGTGGGATACAGGTGGTAATGTATCGGGGTTCGGTCTTCAACATTTGATGAGGCAAGAGCTCATAGTCACTGAAATCGCGAGTAGCGATTCCCCAAATCGGTAGGGACCGTTGATTTCTACAGAACAGGTGGCGTGAGATCCTGGGAGATCGGGGTTCGGCATTCGGGACTTTCCACTGCAAGGAAATTGTGGATGGCAACATCACGATCCCGCGATCCCCGATAGAGAGGAGAGAGGAGGTGACGTGGCGTGTGGGGCCGCGATCACTAGTGGAGTATAGGTGGAAGCATATCGGAGTTCGGGGTTCGGGGATTCATAGTGTAAGTGAACCATGGCATTTCATGTGCCGATTTCCTGATAAGGAAATCTCCGGTAGAGGGAAGTGTTGACTCGTTGACCATCGAGGATTGGGTTTTTGTTTTGCATGTGATTTGTGTTCGCGTGAACCGCGAACTCCCGAGTCGCGATATCCCAATTTCCGAGGAGAGATTGTTGAGGGATCATTGTGGCTGACTCGTGACTCCCAAGGGGAGTTGGAAGATTTTAGACTCTTCGGGCCCGTGGTTGGAGAAGGTCCTGGTGGAAGCGGCCGCTCGCTGAGGGGCAGGTTGTGTCAGAGTGGTATCAGAGCGGGAGTGTCTTTGGTTTTTGAAGCAAAGACATAAGAGACATAATTCCTCCTAGGAGGGAAAGGCAGTCACCTGATCGTGAGGACATGGACGCGCGAAGAAGGGGTAGACCAGCAGGAAATCCAGCAGGGAATCCAGAGATGGAGCGTCAAATACGAGATCTCAGGGCGAGACTCGAAGATATGGAGACCACCCAGAGGCGTGGAGTGGGTACAACAGAGTTCATTGATCCTGAGGTTGAAGAGGAAGCTGGACACGACCAAGAAGAGGTCGCCGCAGAAGATGCCTCGACAGAGAGGTTGATCAAAGCCATTTCGAGGATGAGCTCAAAGACGAAGATGGATATTCCCGTCTATGAGGGAAATCTAAACGTAGAGGAGCTGCTGGATCGGATCCGAGCACTCGACACCTACTTCGACTATGAAGACATCGAAGAGGACAAGAAGGTGAGACATGCTGTCACCAAGCTGAAGGGACACGCAGCCTTATGGTGGGACGAGCTGCAGGCAGATAGACGTTCCAAGGGAAAACAAAATATCAAAAGCTGGGATCGGATGATCGCCAAGATGAAGGCGAAGTTCATTCCGAGGGACTACCAGATCACTCTATTCAGGCGCATGCAGAACCTGAGGTAGAAGTTGATAACGGTGAAAGAGTACACCAAGGAGTTCTACAGGCTCAACATTCGAGCTGGTCATCGGGAGAGTGATGATGAAAATGTGGCAAGATACCTGAATGGTCTTAGGTATGACATTCAGGATGAATTGAGCATGGTCACCATCCGCGCAATTGAGGATGCGTACCAGATGGCTCTAACAGCCGAAGAAAAGCTGAGCTGCAAGCAGGGATAGTGAGGGCGAAGCAGAAGCCAGGCCCGAGGTAAAGTTGTTGCCCAGGAGAGAACTCAAAATCCCAAGGAGGATTGGAAAAAGCCTCAAGGAAAAGCTAAAAGAGGTGGAACCTCACAGCAGAGGCAGCAAAATTTTGAGCCGAGGAGGCAGCAAGGTGATCAGCAAGGAGGATATGCTGATGCCAACACATTTCCTCGTACCCGAGGTAGAGGAAAAGGCAGAGGAGGAATTATCACATGTTTTACGTGTGGTAAAGACGGTCATAAAGCCATGGACTATCCAGAGAGGAAGATGGACAGAGGAAAATCTCACGTTGCCGAGGCGCAGAGGCGTGATGTGGAGGATGAAGACACTGGAAGTGGGAAGTCACTAACAGTGCATAAGGTCCTCTTGAAACCTGAGAAAGAGGTGGAGGACACAGCTCAAAGATGTCGATTGTTCAGAACGACTTGCAAGACCAAGGGCTGGAAATGCAAGGTCATAGTGGATAGTGGAAGCACCGATAATCTCGTTTCGACCGAGATGGTGGAGAAGCTGGAGCTGAAAACGAACAAGCACTCGAGTCCATACAAAGTGTCATGGTTTCAGAAAGGACACCAGGTATGTGTTACAAAGCAATGCTTGGTAAATTTTAAAATGGGTGAATATAGGGATGAAATTCTGTGTGATGTCATTCCTATGGATGTCTGTCATGTATTATTGGGAAGACCATGGCAGTTTGACAGAAATGTGGTTCATGATGGGAGAATGAACATGTACACCTTGGATAAGGATGGAAAATCACATACCTTGCTGTCGGGGAAGGATAAGGAAGTGAAGCCAGAAGTGAGCAGTACCATACTTCTGATGAGTAGGAAAGAGCTTCTCACAGAGCTGTAGAAGGATGAGAATCCACAATTCTTTGTTGTCAGGAAGCCGAGAATTGTCCTGACAAGCACAAGAGTGGATGACTTGCCGGACGAGATTCAGGAATTGCTTGGAGAGTTCGCTAGTATCATCGTGGATGAACTACCTCGTTCATTGCCACCGATGAGGAGTGTGAGTCACCACATTGACCTCATACCCGGAGCAAGTTTTCCAAATAAGGCAACGTACAGGTTGACCCCTCAAGAGAATGAGGAAGTCAAAAGGCAGGTACAGGATCTGCAGGATAAGGGATTAGTCAGGGAGAGCCTGAGTCCGTGTGCCGTCCCAATGGTACTAAGTCCGAAGAAGGATGGAGGCTGGAGAATGTGTACAGACTCTAGGGCAATAAATAAGATTACCATCAGGTACAGGTTTCCACTGCCAAGAATGGACGACTTGATGGACTGCCTCAGTGGGGAAAATTACTTCTCCAAGATTGATCTCAAGAGCGGATACCATCAGATCCGGATGAGAGAGGGAGATGAGTGGAAAACGGCATTCAAAACAAACGAGGGTTTGTATGAATGGCTGGTCATGCCGTTTGGGTTGACAAACGCGCCAAGCACTTTTATGAGACTGATGAATGAAGTCCTGCGGGAATTCATTGGCAAATTTGTGGTGGTATACCTGGATGATATTTTAATTTTCAGCAAGACTAGAGCTGAACACTTGAGGCATTTGGCCATTGTGATGAGAAGGTTACAACAGGAAAAACTGTTGATCAATTTAAAAAAATGCTCATTCATGCAGACAGAACTCATATATCTAGGGTTTGTAATGTCGGCGAATGAATTAAAGATGGATCCTGAGAAGGTGAACGTGATCAGGAATTGGCCATCGCCAAGAAATGTTTTTGAGGTAAGGAGCTTTCACGGTTTGGCAAGCTTCTATAGAAAATTCATTCGAAATTTTAGTGGAATCAGTGCCGCCATGATGGACACTGTGAAAAAGCGGCAAAAAAATTTTCAGTGGACAGCCGAGGCTGAAAGGAGCTTCAATTTGTTGAAGCGAAAGATAACCGAGCAACCAGTATTAGTGTTTCCAGATTTTCAGAAGACCTTCCAGGTGAAGTGTGACGCTAGTGGATATGCTGTTGGAGGAGTTTTAAGTCAGGATGACAGACCTGTGGCATATTACAGCGAGAAGCTGGATGATGCGAAGTTGAAGTACTCCACGTACGACAAATAATTCTATGCCATCATCCAGGCATTGAAGAAGTGGAGGCATTATCTCATACCCAAAGAATTTGTGTTGTATAGTGATAATCATGCACTGCAATTCGTGATTCAGTAAGCGAAGCTGAATCAAAAGCATGCGAAGTGGGTGGAATATATGCAAAATTTCACCTTTGTCATAAAACACATTTCGGGGACTGCGAACAAGGTGGCGGATGCCTTGAGTAGAAAATGTTTGTTGTTGCAGGAATTCAGGGTCAAAACGCTGGGTTTTGAAAACCTGAAAGATATGTATGCAGGTGATGCTGATTTCGGGGAAGCTTATGAAGCAGCCGAGAATCCGACACTCAGAGATAGGAGCCCGTGGATAGATTTCTTGATACAGGATGGATTGCTATTCAAGGGCAATCAATTGTGCATTCCAGATTGCTCTATGAGAGAAAATTTGGTACGAGGAAAGCACAGCGGTGGACTAGCAGGTCATTTCGGGCATGAAAAAACATTCTCCAAGCTGGGCGAATCTTATTTTTGGCCAGGCATGCACACAGATGTTAGGAGATTTGTTGACAGGTGCAGAATATGTCAGCATGCAAAGGGCCGCAAGCAGAACACAGGGTTATATCAGTCGTTACCTATACCCGAAAGGCCATGGGATGCCATTAGCATGGACTTTGTGTTGGGTTTACCTAGAACACAGCGAGGAGTGGATTCCATTTTTGTAGTGGTGGACAGATTCTCGAAGATGGCACATTTCATCCTGTGCCATAATACTAGCGATGCAACCCACATCGCCAATTTATTTTTCAAAGAGATTGTAAGATTGCATGGATTACCGAGAAGCATAGTCTCGGATCAGGATACCAAGTTCATAGGTCATTTTTGGAGGACGCTATGGAAGAAGCTGGGGACTGACTTAGCATTCAGTTCTGCTTACCATCCACAGACATATGGGCAGACCGAAGTGGTCAACAGGAGGTTAGGGGATCTGTTGAGAAGTCTGGTGATGGAGCATCACACCAGTTGGGATCAGATCCTACCACAAGCAGAATTTGCATACAACTATTCTGTGAATCGGAGTACAGGTAAGAGCCCATTCCAAATTTTGTATGGGACACAACCGAGAGGAGTTTCTGAGCTCAGGGAGTCAGAACAAGCTGAGACTAGCAGCGCGAGGGCTGAAGAATTTGTTGAAGCAATGCAATAACTTCACACACAGGTGAAGCAGCGACTACAAAAGTCCAATCAAGAGTACAAGCGCAGAGCCGACCAGAGAAAAAGGCAACTTCAGTTTGAAGTTGGGGACATGGTTCTGGCGCACCTGAGGAAAGAAAGGTTCCCAAGGGGAACATATAATAAACTCAAGATGAAGAAAATTGGGCCATGTAAAATCCTGAGGAAATTTGGGGAAAATGCATATGAGCTTGAGTTGCCGGAAGGCATCGGGATATCTCCGATTTTCAATATTTCGGATTTATACCCCTACAGGACCGAGGATGAAGGAACTGGAAATAATGAACAACCAGTGGTCCAGTGGCAGAAGTAGTTACCAGTTGCACAAAAGCCTGAAATGGAGTGCATACTGGATAAAAGAGTTGGAAGGAAGACCAGGAGAAAGTAGTGTTTTGAATACCTGGTGAAATGGAAAGATCACCCAGTGGAGGATGCCAGCTGGGAGACAGAAGCAGTGATTTTGAAACATGGGCAGACTATACAGGAGCTCATGGACAGGAGCCCATGAAATCTTTTGAGCCGAGGAGTATGATGCAGGAGCATCCACTCATCATCATACGAACCAGCGCAAGGAGAAAGAAGAGACAGTTGGTCAAGCCAGCAAACCCAAAATTTTTAATTCTACCTTGGTATTGTTGCGCCACCGTTTAACTAAAGGCATTCAAAGCTGAGCGCACTTGAAATGTAATATAGATAAGAAGGCATTTAACAGTTTTAAATGCTGGTAGATAGGGTTAGCTGTAGATTAGACAGTTTCATCTTTCCAGGAGGGAAAATGAATATAGGCACTCTCCATGTGTAATTGATTATTATTCAGCATTAGCATAGAAGCAAGGAGAGAACAGAGCAGAGAGCTTGTGAAGAAACTCCATGTACATATATTGAATTAATAGGAAAGGCTTGATTCAAATCCATGGATGTGTTTGATCTCTGTGTGTTGTTGATATTATGCCTTTGCATGTTTGCTTCTTTATATGCTTATCTTTTATATGTTGCGTACGTGATTGCATATCAGATTCGAAACCTGAGGGAATGAGGGAATGAGTTTCAATTGATTCTCTGCTTAAGCCAGGAGATTCCTGCATAGAGTGCAGTTGAATTCCTCCACATCAAGTGCGTTGAGGAGGCTGAGCAGTTGAACTTTTGTTCTCTGTTGCCCAGGGTTATGTTGGGTTATTTGAACCGTGCAGGTGAGTGCAGGTCGAATTGAAGTCTCAGAGCGAGTTTGAGAGAAGGAGGACTGGACCATGTTTGCAGGATCGCACAGGTCTAGACGGCTTCAACGCTTTGAGAGCTGTTGGAAGTCGAGCACCGGAAGAAAGTGAGAAGTCTTTGAAGGAGTCAGAGAGAGACAAAGCTCAGGAGGGATAGTTCCTTGCAAGAATATCAGGAACAGGCATGGGAGAGATTGAACCAAGGAAAAGCTTAGAAGCTAGAGGATTCTCAAGAAGAAGAGAATCAACGGTTGGAAACCCCCATGAAGTTTGCGAAACCCTAAGGACCATCCGATCACGGAAGAGTTGCGTGGGAGATAACCCTTAAGCACAGGTGTGGAGAATCAAAGTCCATCGGACTTCGGGGTTTCGGCATTCGGGGATTGGTAAGGTGAGAGTTCTACACTTTGAGAAATCGCGAGTTGCGATTTCCCGAATCAATCGAAGCCGTTGATTGGAGAGGGGACATGTGGCGCAAGATCCTGAGGAGTCGGAGTTCGGGGTTTGACAAACACTGTGGTCTTGTGCATCAAGAAACGCGAATTCCCGAATCGCGATTTCCCGATAGAACGAAGGTGGAGGACAGGTGTCATCGGACTTCGGGGATTCGGTGTTTCGGGGTTTTCGACCACAAGGGAATTTGCATCGCGGATTCACGATTTGCGAAATCCCAAAGAAGACATGGCAGCGTGGGACCCCGAGAGCTAGTGGGATACAGGTGGCAATGTATCGGGGTTCGGTCTTCGACGTTTGATGAGGCGAGAGCTCATAGTCGCTGAAATCGCGAGTAGCGATTCCCCGAATCGGTAGGGACCATTGATTTCTACGGAACAGGTGGCGTGAGATCCTGGGAGATCGGGGTTCAGCATTCGGGACTTTCCACTGAAAGGAAATTGTGGACGGCAACATCGCGATCCCGCGATCCCCGATAGAGAGGAAAGAGGAGGTGACGTGGCGTGTGGGGCCGCGATCACTAGTGGAGTACAGGTGGAAGCATATCGGAGTTCGGGGTTCGGGGATTCATAGTGTAAGTGAACCATGGTATTTCATGTGCCGATTTCCCGATAAGGAAATCTCCAGTAGAGGGAAGTGTTGACTCGTTGACCATCGGGGATCGGGTTTTTGTTTTGCATGTGATTTGTGTTCGCGTGAACCGCGAACTCCCGAATCGCGATATCCCAATTTCTGAGGAGAGATTGTCAAGGGATCATTGTGGGTGACTTGTGACTCCCGAGGGGAGTTGGAAAAGCTTAGACTCTTCAGGCCCGTGGTTGGAGAAGGTCCTGGTGGAAGCGGCTGCTCGCTGAGGGGTAGGTTGCGTCAGATTCTATCGATTGCATTTTCCACGGAGCTTCGGGGGCCTCGAATCCATTCGAGGTCCTTAGTTGTCTTCTAGACCACTTTCTTTTGATACCCTTGACAGGTTTTGGGCTCAATACCCTGCTCATTATGGTCTACCTGACTGTCAATTGTACCCACCTGGTGACTGTTCACGCGTTGGAAACTTAGTTGCCTATCTTTTTTAGATACATACATAGGTGACTGTGGGGGTATACCATGGTACCTAGGAAAAACATCGGGCCACGCTTTGTAGAGTATACCTGAAGGGTTCTTCCTTTTTCGAGTTGCACTTGCATCGGTAAGTTTCTCTAGTGTTGGTTGTTGTAACTATTCTTCCAACTAGTTTAGTGTTTGCTTGTTTTATCTTGTAGGGACTTTTATCTAGTGTGTGTTTTTTTTGAATGAATAGAAATCCATAGTGTGTATTTGATATTCTCACACAGTGGAGGATCATTAGGTCCGCTGGTCATGAAGGCTTCTTGTCCTGCCACCGGTTACACTAGAGCCATCCCCGCCACCGCTAAGGCGAAAGCTAGAATAACAAGGGTCTTTTGAAGTGACCGGGTCACAAGAAACCACTCCTGACCAACCTCTATTAAAGGACCTTTCGAAACCTTTAAAGCGGGTAGTAATGGAAGAAAATGTTGCCACTTCTTCTGAGAATTCCTCTATTCCCACTATGACTATCACCACAGGGGGTGTTCCACCTCCTAACCCACTGTCGCCAGTTCGAGCCACCATGGTCTCGACTACCTCTACCTTGAGTAGTGGTCCGATCCCATCTTTGGAAATGACCACTTATCCTTTCAAACAGAGTGCGACAGGTCCTCCATTCTCATATGAGATGCGTAGCACAGGTACAAGCCTTGTACTATCCTACTCCACTTTACAAAATTTAGGTCTAGGGGCAGGGAGCTCTAACGCTCCTCTGCAAGGACCCATGGGGGGCACTTCGGCTCCCCTTAACATGTTTCTATACTGGGGAGGTCATATTTGTCCTTCATCCCCTTCACTCGGTAGTACCCACCAACAATTCGTTGGGCCAAACACACACCATAGTTCACTTGGAGTAGGGATTCAAGGACCACCTTCTTATAGTATGCCAGTAGGGTCGACACCGTTTTGTTTTCTTTGTTCGTTTGGTAACAACGCTTTCTCATCAGCCTCTTTCTCGACCGGGGGTAACCCCGGTTATGTCCAACCTAATCCCATGTAGGGTACTATTCCTGCATAGGGGGGAAACCCAGGAACTTCTTCTGCATCAGGACCTTGGAATTCTTAGCAAGGATCAGTTCCCTCATCAGGAATGTCGATCTGGGGAAATTCCTTTCACAACCAGTGGAACCCCGGGCAAGGTGCAATACCTTTTCCCATGGGATCGACATGGGGAAACCCTTCACAAAGTCCTTCAAATGTAATGCACACCCAATCATCTACATCCTATTTCGGGAATCAACCGATGATGTCTCCTTAAATGCAAAATCTGTATGTTGGTCATGGCCATGGTTTTTACCAGAATCCCAATCAACAACCCAAATTTGTCAGGATGACGGTAAAAAGTAGGAATTTTTAGGTCTTTTCTGCATGCATAATAAAACCCTAAGTTCTAGTCCATAGAGGTATTTCTCACTCACAACACTATCTCGACGATCTCGCTCCTCACTCCCATAAGAGAGTGGATCACCCTACACACCTTCGACTAGTTTTTGAAAGATGTCGCCATTATCACATCCATTTGAACACTCATAAATGGAACTTTTGCATTAGTTCAAGTTGACTTCTAGGATTTTTAGTCTCTGATACTAGTATCATGGTATATTTGTTAAAGGTTGAGGCAATACTTCGATTTCCTCCCCCATGCATTATTCATCAACTTCAATGTTTACAGGGGAAAGATAACTTTTTACGACGGTTTATAGTGAACTATGTGAATATTACTAAGGGTTTCATGCGTCTCCTAAATAAGGAAACTCCTTCTATCTGGGATGAGAGAGCCCATGAATCCTTTTATCCTTTGAGGAAAGCCTTGTTATCGATGCCTCTACTGAAGTCTCCAGACTACGTTAGAGATTACTTGCTTTATGTCACCACGTATGAGGAAACGATTGGTACGGTGTTGGTTCAGGAGGATGACCAGCTTTGTGAGCATGCCATTTACTATCTTAGTCAAAACTTAGTCGACCCTAAACTCAAGTATTCTCATGTTGAAAATCTAGCTTTGGTTGTCGTTCACGCAGTTTAACGATTACGACACTATATATTTCTTTGAAAAAATACTGTGGTTGGCGATGTCAATCCATTTCAATACATCCTTATGAGGTGTATCATAGGGGGAAAGTACAATAAATGGGTTGTCATTCTACAAGAATTGGATCTCAATTTTGCTTCTGCGAAGTCCAAAAAATCACTAGTTTTTGCAGAGTTAATATATGAATCCCCTCGGTTAGATGAGGATGTTATTCATGTTGATTCATTTGAGGATGAACACATTTTTCTTGTCTCATCATCAGACCCATGGTATGGAGATACTATTTTTTTATCTTCAAACTTTGAATTTCCCTCAGCATCTCTCACGAGATGACCGATGACGTATATGATACCAAGCTAAGAACTACGTTATCTTTGAAGACACTCTATATTGATGAGGAGTAGAAAATATCTTGCTTCATTTTTTAACTCATAAAGAAGCTAATTTTGTTCTAAATGACTGCCACAGTGGGTCTTGTGGTGGTAATCTATTCAGGCTTGCGACAACCCATAAAATTTTGTGAGATGATTAATTTCGACCCTCTATTTTTAAATATTGTGTCGAAGCGGTTAATAAGTGTCACCCCTACTAGGTGTTCACACAGAAAATGTGCTCCCATACAACCCCTCTCCATCCAGTCGTTATCGTTAATCCCTTTACCAAGTGGGGTGTGAATTTTGTGGATTGCAACCCAACGTCGGTTGGGGGGCATCGACACATTATCATGGTAGTAGATTACTTTACTAAGTGGTATTAGGCCATACCTATAGTTAAATATTATGGTAAGACTTCTTCCTTCTTCGTATTCAATCAAATTATATCCAAGTTCAGAATCCCTAGTGAGATTTTCACTACTCATGGCAGTCACTTTCAGAATGAAATGATGAAATAATTAGCATAAAAAATGTGGTATAGACATGGTCATTCTTCCCCTTACTACCCCATGTAAAATGGACAAGTAGAGGTTGTAAACAATTCTCTCAAGACCATTTTGCAGAAAACTGTTATCTAGAGCAAATTTTACTGAAATATCATGCTTTACCCATCACTTTGGGCATACTGAACCTCGGTTAAAATTTCCATTGGTTTTTCTCCTTTCCATTTGGTACATGGTGTGGAGTCAATCTTACCTATTAAATGCGAAATCCCTTCTCTTAGAATCGCAGTTTATCTCCTACCTAACACTTCCGATCTCGAAAGACACCTCATACACCTCGAGAGTATATATGAGTAGCGTCGAGATGCCTCCACAACTATCATAGTGAATAAAATACGTGGCAAGGTCCAATATGATAAGTCTTTTTGTCCTTGGCACTATGTTGAGGGTGACTTGGTCCTCCTATACAATCAAGCCAAAGAACCACTAAGGGAAGGCAAGTTCAAACCCATGTGGCATGGTCCCTATATCATGCGGCATGTCCTAGAAACAATAGCCTATGATTTAAAAGATTATGAAGGGAACATGTTAGATAAGCCCAAGAATAGGATCTATTTGAAAAGATATTATGCTTGAGCCCCAATATTGGGTGTAAATATTTGTATACTAATGTATTTTATTGTATATATATTTTCCCTCTTTTTTATCTTCAGCTTTCTTATCAAGTTTTCCCTTGGTTGAAAGATGTCAGTGGAGTCTTTGTTCTACTTAGGATTCACAGATGGGGCTAGTCATCATACACAAAACTTGGGTTGTTTACTCACCCGAGGGTCTACTGGTGTCTTCAGGTGGCGTATGCCTAGGGCCATCCATGAATAATGTGGCCGAATATAGCGCCACTATAGAACTTTTTCACGATGTAATTTCACATGGTATTCACTCTTTAGAAGCTCGCTTGGACTCCCAGTTAGTAGAATTTCATTTGAATGAAAGTTACCGGGTCCGTGACCCTTATCTACTCCGACGATTCATACGGGTACAAATTTTAGAATGACATTTTGATTTTATTACTTATCATCACATACCTAGAAGTTCTAATTATGTATACGATGCATATGCTAATTTTGTTTTAGATTGGCATTTGTCACATAACTAAATAAAAGAAAACACTTCCATCAATATACTCATTGTAATATAAGTAAAGTTGAATATCAATGTTTTTATATATATTTCATCTCTCCAAAACATATGATGTTATAAGGCAAAATTGGGGCTGACACCCTTAAAATACATATGTGGTTGATCATACAATAGTCACAACATCTATTCCTGTGGCACTGGATGAGTGTCATGATAGCATACTATGGAATTTGAGAGATGCTGAAACAATCATACCCAAGTATGGTGAACACCTACCACCTTCCACTGCATCGCCTCCAACAAATCCTCCACCTAAACCATGGGAATCCTCTCTGTCAAAACGAGACAACTTGTCTTGAACATTTTTAAGAACTCTATCTGCGTCCCCTCCCACTGGCTCATCTTCCTGGTGCCTCGTCTAGTATCATGGAAATCCCTCTAGTCGTCGTGGACACACGTCTCTATCACACACAGGTTTAAGTTAGTACTTGACATCATCCAAAAATATTTTTGTTTTCTTATGCAAAATTACAAAAAAATGAAATATTCAAAAAATTTGACATACCTATGTCTCTGTAGGCAGAACCTGGTGGTAACGACATGTTCGGATCTCCTCTAAATTCAATCCATGCACAAGGGTAGTCCTCTAGAGACATCACCTGTTGACTCCACTAGAATAAAAACTCATCGTTGTAGGGTGTTGGCACCCTACCACCCCACTGCCACCTCATCACCTCGATCCACCGTGCCATGGCTAGATCACGAGGTCCGTGCAGAACAATATCAACTCTAGGGATGAAGCTTGGAACCCACTCGAAGAAAAAGCTACAAAGGATAGATGTGAATCCTAAGTTCCTCTTTCTACCCAATTTGTAGTCTATCAACTGACTCTTCAGGTTGGTCAGTAGTGAGGTGCACAAGTCATAAACCGTGGGTCACAGGAACTCCACTGAATAGAACATAAGTGGCCTCGATTCTTGGTTCAAATAGGTTGACCTTGTGATCCATGTCAACACTAGGAAAACAATATTGAGCCTTAGATTATTGGTCGTTTTGATTGGGAGTTGGCTCCCTACCTTCTTGGCCCCTTCAATGCAATGAGTGGTTATGTAATCCTCTATGTTCATGACACTCTAAGCTCCCTGGTCTTAAAGGTTTACCACCTCACTCTGATATGACAATCCCATCAAGAAGTATATGTCCTCAACTTCAATCCTCAATGGTTGTCCATCAAGGTTGAAGGTCTCAATATCCAGATCCCAGTAGTTCACAAGTAGCTTAAGCAGTCTCACTTGAGGCCTCATAACTTTGAGAGGCAAAAACTTGCATAGCCCACATCGTTTTAAGGCCATCTGGGCCTCTGTACCTCTCTCCACTGCAGCATCCACCTCTTCATGCTCTCTTTCTGTCCACTCTAGCACCATCCTGCAAGATTAAAACCTTTTTTGAGTTAGCAACATTTAAAAAACCTTGTCCACGGACATGTACGAGATATGCAGTATACACAGTCGCCCATATGGATGCTTATACATTGGCTATTTTGAAAACAATCGTGTATAGGTATGTGTATATGTGACCTGATGATCTATAGCCCGCATACATCTTAGTTTCTAGGTTGTACCCTAAATAACTTAAAAAAAGAGGCCTGGTTAAAAAATTTAATCCACTAGACATTTGTCGATTCCGTCGCTCGTAGCTCCCATAATCATCAGTTTAAATTCGAAGGCAATTTGGTCCAAAATACACTATTTGGGTAAAAAATACCAATGGTATAGTAAAATTGATTTTTGTTTTACTATTTATAGAAAATATTTACCCACTTTACATAGTTTCATACAATATTTTGGCCTAATGGACTAATATGACAGTGGATGGAGTTGGTTTTGGTGGTTTTATCCCAGGATTATTGCATTCTTTCAGTGCCATGTTTCCCGTTTGTAACTTTGAACATGTATTTTTTCCACCCAACATATAGGATAGGTTCTCAATCCATCATACAAACTTGCATCATCCTATGACTACAACTCATTTTCCTTAGGTACGAACCCATTTAATAGCAACACAAAACCTTCTATCTGTAACTAGAAGTGCCCATGCAGATATTTTTGTTCGTGGGATCGGGAGTCCCTTATAGATAATAGATGAATTTATGTTTAAACTTCATTTCTTACTCATAAACATGCTGACCTATACCTAGAGGACTCCCAAAAAGTATTATTTAAGCTCTTTTCCGACTCTCTCAAAAAGAGAAAATATTGTCAAGTGAACTTGTCTTTCTCACACCTGTAAATTGGATTTCAAAGGACATCGATTTGGTGCAAGTTTACCCCTTTTTCAAACCAAGTATACTAGGATTAGGAAAAATGACATTTTTTTGTGTTAAGTTGTAATTTCATCTCATTCTCTTGCTTGCAGTATTGAGCCTATTGTCGGTTCTCACTTTTGCATTATAATCCATTCACCTTAGCAGTTTGCATCATCATTCAAGTAGAGCCTTGTTTATATCCTTTTCATATTGACACCCTATACCCAAGAGGAAAAATTCCCCCGAGTGTCCATCTCCCGCATTCACCTCCTTGAATTGAACATAGGTATGTTCCACTGCTGGAACTAGTTTCTTACTTGCGACACTCGTTTCCTCCTCTATATCATAGAATTCATTTGAATATGAAAAAACAAAAATATATGGATGGGAAAATAATATTATCTTATATTGGTAGCAGTCGGTTTTCCTTTTAACAGAGCACAAAATTTTTGGGTCCACATGTCATCAAAATTTTGGGTTTAGCATGACCTTAGGAAGTTGAGATCATTACCTAGAGTTTACTCCTATGACTGGTTACTCTTCCAGTCCCTATGGAGAGTTTGATTGATGCCTTCTGCATCTCAAGGTTCCATCATTGAGTCTATGCTGCCAAAGTCTTCCATATGTCTCATGCTCTTGTTCAAAGGATGTCTATCAACTTCTGTCGACCATTCCTTAGAACTCTTAACTTTTCATGTCGGCCATACCCTCAGTTTGTCTCAAAGTTACATGAAGTTGTAGTCCTATTGTGCACCCTGATCCTACTTTCATCATTGGTAGGTAACCTTGAACCCATCAGTCAACATTTCATCATTGGTCGTTGACTGGGTGGTTTCCCTTGTGTTCTATGGAAATAAATATATTCACACATCAGGATTCGTGCAGTTTCTTGGATTCCATTAGCCATATTGGTGGTTTCCTCACCTTTGTTAGAAATTTTCCTTATTGGCTGCTATTCATAGGGTATTTTTCGTGTACCTCTTGCATCTAGAACACACAAAAGATGCATAGATTCCTTGGTTCGTGAACATGTTCTTCATTCAATTTCCTCCAAATCATCAAGATCCTTCTTTGTACCTCATTCTAAATGATGAGAGATGCCTCAATGCTATCATTTTAGTGACTCTCCTTCCATCGAATTCAATTCATCTATTTTGGAAATGAGACCTAGAGTCCTATGAGTATCTAGAGGCATGCAGTCATTAGTGGTAGGTTCTCCTACCATCGATAGTTGGGAATACATAAATGCCCCCTGATTGATGTATTATTCAACTGTTCTACCCCAAAACTTTATTCACACTTGTAAGAATGTACTCGATGCCTTGATACTTACTTTAATTATCGATAGGTTGTCTTGCGTTTGTTAACGATATACCTTAATGATTGGTAATCAAACGAAGTCTCGTTGTGTTCAACCTCAACCCCTTTATTCACACGATGTAGGCTTACACCTCTGGAGGATCGTTTATAAGACTTGAAGACATCAGTTCATATTCACATATTTCCTGAGTTGTTTCTATGTTTCATTGGACCAGTACCTATGTGACTCTAGTGACCATGGGAGATCAGGTTGTACTCCATTGTATATGAACATCTTCAGAATGATTTTGAGACAGGTTTTAATGGGCCTTGTTTGTGACTATGACAACCTTTGGCATATAACCCCCTTTTTATTTCCTACTCATGGCCATGAAAAATTGTTTGGTATATTTTCACATGGATCTGCAATGTAATTCAAAATGCCATCCATGTGTGCAAAGTCAGTACATATTGTAATATTCACATGAGAAACTAGTTCATCCAGTTGGGTCTTCATTACTCCACTTCTGGGTATTATAGTGTATTTCAGCCATTGCATATACTCTTTTGACCTCACACATTACGGGGCATCTGTTATAGCAAGATTTTCCTCACCTTATGCAAATTTGCTTAGAAGGCCTTTTTCCATTTCCCTATGTAGACTTCAAGTCTCTTTTTGCAAATCCCAGAGCTAAAAACAACATTTTTCCACATATATGTGCCCTAACAGCTATACAACATGCGTATATATATGTTGCACCACTACAACCAATGTGCATCAGGTTTTGTGCCCAAAATTAAAAAATAGTGTCAGGTTTCCATGTCACATCATGGGATCCATGATCCTTGATCTTCCATATACTGGAAATGTTCTGACTCGCCCCTTCAGTTCCACTTGAAGGATATTAATGGTCCATATCCGATATATGGAAAAGAGGAGAAAATTCAACTTTGAGAGCAAAGTTACTCTGGAGAAATTATTCACTTCATATTGAGTCTACATCCCTTTGTCCTTTTAAGTCTGAACACATTGTTCAGCCCCCAAGTTCTTGCCTATTTTATTGAGAACCACATTGTCTCTCTTATATGAGCTTGCCTTTGGTGGAGTATTGAAGTGGTGGAGGCCCAGCTGGAAGGGACTTAGTTTCTTGGTTCCGAACCGTTCCGACACAAAAGTTTGTAATTCATTCACTTATGTTGATTACATTTTAATAGAAATACTATTTTCTCGTCCAATTAATATCTTAAAAATATTTGAATTGTTGTTCCATGGGAATATTTGTTATGAATGTTGATGGATTATGATATTGAATGTGCTAACTTTATATATTATCACCATATGCTTGCGTTTCTTGTTTTGTGAGGACAAGTTGCAGGTGTATTTCTTCGATTCAAGTGATCAACGATGCAATTCATCGAATGTCTGGAAGAGGTAGGATCTTTATCTTGTCCTGTTAGTATATTTTCTTATATAGAAAATATGATATTAGAGTTGATTTCTGTAGTCATTTCCATCTATTGTGGTTCACCCCTACCCATAGAGAGATTTTCCTCATAACATCCTCTCTCCTTGGATGGTCCATGAGACCTAGGAGCAGTTAAGAAGGGCATGATCAAATCATTGATCTTCCTCGTATGTTGGGATGATAAAAACTTATAAGTTATAACAAGAGACTCATGTGGACATTTTGTAATTAAAGAAGAACTTACCTTGTTGAATTCGTCTTGAAACCCCCCTTGCTTGAGTTACACCCCCCTTAATTGTTTTTTGGGTTTTTGGTTTTGTTATTTGCTTGTTCCTAAAGAAAGTTAGCCACCTTGACTTTGGATCCCTTCTCCTTGACTTGTTTTTTTATTTTTTATTTTTATGATTTAACAATTAATATTTTATGTTATAAAATATTATTTGTTTAGATTATTTAATTATTCAGGTTTAAACCTAACCCTAAAGTTAGGACTAATATTCTATCCCTAACCTACCTACCGAAACTATAAATGAGACCTATCCTCACTCCTTACACACACACTCTCTTCTAAGTTGAGTTTTGATGTGAGGTTTTCTGCGGCTCCTTCTTGTTCAGATTGTTGAGTGGTTGTGATCCCTCTAGGATAGTTCTTTTTGGTGTATTAAGCCATCGTGGGCTTACCTCTCCAACCTATTATTGTCGCTGACCCCTAAGAGTCTTTTCCATCTTGCCACAAGTCTCTTCTTGGTTGTTGTTTGGGGTTTCTGGTTCTCCTCATTGGTGTCTTCCTCCTCTTCTCATTGCTACTGTATCCCTCCTCATCTCCTTACTGGTGTCACCCTCCTCATCTCCTTGTTGATTCCACCCTGTGTATGCTGTCGAAGTACTATTCTATTTCTAGTGACACCTATTTATTTTGCTGGTTAGTCTTTTGATATTTTACCCTAAAATTTCTTCTTAGGAATTTGTTCTAAGTGTCATGATGAGATTTTCCTTGAGAGTTTGATCAATTATCCCTTGAATATTTTTCTGAGAATTTATATAAGAGGATAGCAACAACATATCAGGTAATATTGTTTCTTGTTTAAGCTAAGTAAATGCTCTGTCAATTATTGTTTTTAGGCTACCAGATTATGGATGAGAAGTTTTAATGTCTCGTTGATTGTAACATACAAGTATCTAATGTTTAGAAATAAAAAAATATATTTATGTTGTAGCTAGATATATTTTTGTTCCCTTAAATTTTAACATGTTACACATACATTATCTTAAAAATTACCTTCTACAATTTACACAAATATAGATTATCTTCTACATGTTACATTTTTTTTTATATTTAAAATTAGTGGAAAATGAAATTTGAGTCCAATCCACTTAGTCCCATTTCTCCTTCAATAAAATATGTAAAAATGAGTTCTATTTAGGGCCATATAAAAGAGAGGTTAACCCATTGGATATTTACATTTTATTATTTTATTTTGTTTCTTGGTTAAGTACCAAGCCGAGATAATGTATGACCCTCTTCTCTCTCGGGATGGTCCATGAGACCTAGGAGAAGTTAATAAGGGAATGATCACATCATTGATCTTCCTCGTATGATGGGATGATAAAAGATTATAAGTTATATCATCTTTATCATGTGGACATTCTTCCATTAAAGAAGAACTTACCTTGTTGACTTTGTCTTGGAACTCCCCTTGCTTGAGTTACACCCCCCTTAATTGTTGTGTGGGTTTTTGGTTTTTTTCTTTGCTTCTTCCTAAAGAAATTTAGTGGCCTTGACATTGGATTCCCTCTCCTTGAGTTGTTTTTTTATTGTTGATTTTTATGATTTAACAATTAATATTTTATGTTATAAAATATTATTTGTTAAAATTATTTAATTATTAGGGTTTAAAAATAACCCTAAAGTTTGGACTAATATGATATCCCTAACCTACCTACCAAAACTATAAAAGAGACCTATACTCACTCTTTACACACACACTCTTTTAAGTCGAGTTCAGATTTGGGGTTTTCTAGGGCTCCTTCTTGTTTATATTGTTGAGTGGTTGTGGCCCCTCTAGGATAGTTCTTCTTGGTGTATTAAGACATCATAGCCTTACCTCTCCAACCTCTTGTTGTTGTTGACCCCTAAGGGTCTTTTCCATGTTGTTGGAAGTCTCTTCTCAGTTGTTCTTTGGGGTTTGTGGTTCTCCTTGTTGGTGTCTCCCTCCTCATCTACTTCCTTGTGTCGCCCTCCACATCTCTTTGTTGATGCCACCCTGTGTATGCTATCACTATCCTCTTCTATTGTTGGTGCCACTTGTGTATGCTGTTGGTTAGTCTTTTGATATTTTACCCTAAAAGTCTTCTTGGAAATTTGTTATAAGTGTCATGATGAGATCTTCCCCAAGGGTTTGATCAATGATCCATTGAATATTTTTCTGAGAATATGTCTAAGAGGATAGCAACAACATATAAGGTAATATCGATTTTTGTTTCAACTAAGTAAATGTTTTGTCAGTTGTCATTTTTAGGCTACGAGATTATAGATCATAAGTTTTAATGTCTTGCTGATTGTAACATACAAATAGTTAATGTTTAAAAATTAAAATAAATATTTCTGTTTTGGCTAGCTATATTATTTTCCCTTAAATTTTAACATGTTACACATAGATTATATTAAAAATTACCTTCTACAATTTACATAGATATAGATTATCTTCTACATGTTACATTTTTTTTATATTTAAATATTTTCATGTTCATTATATATAGAATCATAGTAAAAAAAATAGTTAATTTAAATTCAATGTGTCTTTGATGCTTTGAAGTTGTTGTAAATGCTTAAATTCCTTCAAGTTGTTTTATAAATTATATTTCCATTTTATGTTTCTATAACTTATGAAATTTCATATTCATGAATTTTCAAAGGATATCTATCGAGATGACATGTCGAGACAAGAGTCTCTAAAAATTCCTCACAAGTGCTCTAGGGTATCCAATGAAGGAGGAAGAGGAACCCCTTCTTTAACTTAAACTCCAAGTGACCAATGAAAATACAGTCAGAGGAAGAGATTATCAAATGAATATTTGAATATATCATCAAGAGAATGTGCTCAAAATAATGCTATGGACGCAAATTTCTTATATAGCTTGCACATTAATACTCCAACACCGGAGACTGTAGGGAATACATCATGAGAAGAAAATATGTTTGGTAATTTTTTTTTTTTTTTTTTGTGTGTGTATATATATATGGGTGAAATCATGAACATGGGTGTCTATTTTTCTTGTTTTATGAGAAAGTACAACTATATTTTCACAAGTTCTTAAACATCCAACATACAAAAGTATTTTTTTAATTTAGAATTTCACTTTACAGTAAAACAAAAAAAATTAAATATTTTTGTTAGCTTTCCAATGAATATTTTTCAATTTTTGTTTTACTCAGATTTTATATGTCAATTTGAAAATTATTTAATAGTATGTTCCTTAAACATGAAAGGATAATAATGAGTTATTTCCCGCCCCAACAATGTATCTATTATTAAACTTTTGTTTTTAACAAACGAAATATACTGCAACAACCTACAAAGAATCTATTTTATTACGATTATAATTTTGAATCTAACGGATGAATATTATGATTTCTAGAATTTTTTGAAGTTGACCAAGATGAAAACATTGCATATTTTAAACACATGTTTTCCTCCACCTTGTCTCTATCTTATTTTTTACTTAAAATAAAAATCTAAAAATACCCTTTTGAAAAGAACAGTTTAAGGATTATGAATATAATTTTTTCACTATGTATTTTTAGAGATATGGATATTTCATTTCACTGAATCATAATATCTGTTGAAACTATTATGCAGTGATTTAAAAAAAAAATAGATAAAAATAATGAAAATGAAAACAAATTATAGGAATTGAAAGCAGGAGTCAGCAACCTCAAAGGTTCATGTAAGCTTGGGGGAATTCTCTGGTTTCTGGATACAGTCCCAATTTCTCATTTTTGGCCGAAAGAATCTTTTGGCAAAAACAATATTCTTTCGGCCGAAAAACTAAATTCTAATGGAAACCGTTAAATCTAAACGGTTTCCAAGGTTTTCGGTCGAAAAAACCTTGTTTCGGCCAAAAGATGGTTGAGCGAATTCCGTCGATCAGAAAAAATAAAAAGACATGTCGTATTGTTTCATTTCGCACCAAATCGTATAAATACGCTTTCAACTGAACACATTTAACACAATTCATCACTTGTTTGATGGTTTTCTAGACCACCTAAACAAAGTTTCGAATCATCTTTTCGGTTTTTGTTGAATAAGGTAATTGATGTTTGTTTAAGTTTTTATTGGAATAACAATTTATATGTTGAAAGATAAATGTTGACCTTTTCTTCAAGGTGAATTATTTGTTGAACATATCATTTACAGATAACTATAAAAGTCATAGGAAACAAAATTTGTACAAGAGAAAATTTGATCGCACTTGAGATGAACCTCACCATAACAAACAAAGGAAAGAGAAATATTAGAGAAATAAACGAGAACGTGTAAATATTGAAGAAATAAATGATGATAATGTAAATAGAGATTTTAAACAAGAAGAAGTCCAACCAGGTATGCATGCAGATATTGTCTATATTAAAGGTATAGAATTCAAATTTAAAATATTGTTTAATATAATTGATTATAATTACAATTTGATGTTTTTCAAAAAACATAAATATATTTGTCTCATAATGTCGATGAAGATGTTGAAACTGAAGTTTAAGCAGAAGACATTGAAACCGAAATTGAAGTAGAAGACATTGAAACCGAAATTGAAGCAGGAGATGTTGAAACTGAAATTGAAGTAGAAGACAAATCACCTATAGGTATGTACATAAATTTAGATAATACAAGATGAACACTTGTATATATTTTAGTGAATTTATGTTCGAGTTTTGTTTTTTAATATAAACTTTAAATTGAAATATGCAGGAGAATATATCAACATTAATGATGAAATATTAGAAAATGTTGATACTGAAAAATTTGGGAAGAAACAATCTAAGCATTATATAAGATATCGAACTAAGAATATGTATAATACTTTTTTCAAAGATGAATTAGTAACAGTACAAGTTCAACTTTTACTCTGTCTAATAAATTCAGGAAAGTTAAATGAAGCTCCATCATTATTGGGTATTCAAAAGTCGGTAAAAGATACAAACATAAAACAGAATGTCTTTGACAATATAACTACTGTATTAAAATCTTTTGAAAAATCTTGAGAAAATTATGTCAGTGTTGCACATAGAGAAATACAAACAACAGTTGTTTCATCTAGCAATATAAAATATTGTTTGACACGACACATGGAAAAAATGATGGGAACATCAAGAAAAACATTGTACAAACATAGAAAATTTCGATTGCAAATAGATGCAAATGACGAAATGGCTTGTTGGACAGTGATTTCTAGACAACCTTACATAGATAGAATTGCAAAAACTATTAAAGAATTGGCCCATAATTGTTGGTTGGAATAATATCATGTTCACCAAATACAAAAGATGTTTTGTGATGAAGAATAACACAAAAACAATATGAAGAACATCCAAAACATATATTTCCAATGACGCAAACAAAATTGTTCAATAAGTTCAAAGAAGAGCACAAAAAAGTTAAAATTTCCATCAATACATTTGTGCAACAAAAACCATGGTTTGTGAGACCCACCATTGTTCACGACACTTGTTTTTTTCGTTATCATGTGGAATTTGAGTTGTATTACGACACTTTTTTTGAATTTGGTAAAAATTTATGGCCAAGTTCACCTCCTCCTTCCACATTATATGCTTTTATATCTGTAATTCTATGTGAAAGAGAAGGTGATGAACTATTTTACAAAAAAAAGTGTGTTGGTGGAAAGAAATGTGATCGTTGTGGAAATATAATTTTTTTTCACTCAAAGTATCATATTGATATGAATGATCAATAATTTTCTAATATAACAGTCAATTGGAAGAGATATGAATATATCAACAACACCACTCCACATTCTTCAAATGTTATTTCCGAAAGGATTGATTTGAGAGTAGATAAAATCAGTGTGATAGATTTTTTGAAGAAGTTTGAGGAAGAAATTTATAAATACACCAAGCATTCACATAGATCTCAATGGAAAGACCTACAATTCAAACAATCTCGTGAAGTGTTTCCACCAAGGACAATTTTGTTTTTAGTTGATTTTGCAGAGAATTACACATTCGTTTCACAAAAAAAAATACAGAGTGAATATTATCATTGTGATCAAGTCACGATATTTTTCCACGTTCTATATAGACATGCTCAATAAAGTCTGGATAACATATAAAGCACCAATGATGATAGACATTGATACTAACGCACCACCCAGGGCACGTCCTCTCCACAGGACCTTCTTTCCTCTCGGCCTGAAGAACGTCAATGTTCTTCTATTTCCCTATCGGGAAATATCTACCCACAGTTCTCCTTGCTCGACTCCCCTTTTGTTCATTCGGAGGATCGGAACTTCGCGGATTCGCGAGTTCAATGTCGATTTCTAGGTTCTCGAGTCTCCGAAACCCGATGTGTTAGTCAATGCTGACTTTCTCCCACCTTGTCAGAACTTCTCTCTTTCGCATCTTCGCGAATCATGACACCGAACACTTGAGGTTCCAACCTCCGATACGCGATGCGCCGAAATGCCGATATCAGGACTTCGGACTTCGCGAGATTGCGAATCCTAACGCCCAAGCTTCGGAACTTCTCGCGGAGAGATCCCAATAGTTGGTGCCACCTGTACTCCACTAACTGCGGCGGCCCCACACTACTTACGTAACTCTTGGGAAATCGCTTCTTGCACTATTGAGATTTTCGTGGCCAAATCACCGCTCCTTTCTCGCGAAACCCCAATAGCCGATCTCGTGAGGGATCTAATGACCCTAGTTGTCTTGGATCAACGCTCTATCTGTCCTGAGCTTGAACCTCCTCCATGCTTTCACTGCAACCTTCTGCAACTCTGAGAGATCCAACGACTCGCGGATCTTCACGAAATATCCTTGGAGAAATTCGACTGTCCGTTCCGGTCAAATGAAATCCACTAACTGACGAGGTGATCTTCCGCAGAACTCGTCACCCTGCGCATAAACCTGTGATGGTCCTTGCAATCCTCCTAGGTGCAACTTTATCTCTACTGTCCTTCGACAAATTTGAAGGCTTATCCCTCCTGAACTTTGTCATGACTTCTAGGTCCCTCGAAATAACTCTTTGCACGCACTCCTTACGGAAAACCCTCAACAACGTCTAAGTGTTGAAGCTCTTCGACTCTATGCACACCTACAGCAGCAGTCTTCGATTCCTCTGCTCAGAATCGCAACTCTGAGACTTCTCCTTGGCCTGCGCACTCCTTGCACGACACTATACCCTTGCACTTCTGAGATGAATGAGACCAAAATCTAACTCTAATTGAACCCTTCTGTCGACGCACTCTTTGCGGACAATTCAACTGCACTCCTTGCAAGAATCTCTTGGCTCAATTAGAGAAACAATTGAAACTCATTCACATTCCCTCTCAGACTTCTATTCAACCATGAAATCACATACATAGCACATAAAAGCAAGTGTATAACAGAAAGAAAACATTCACGAAGATAATCATCATAAATACATAGAGAATGACACAAACCATGGGATGGAATCAAACTCTTTCTATTAATTCAATGTCTGTACATGGGTGTTTTTCATACACTTCTCTGCATGCTCCTCTCTCCTGAATGCTCTCAATGATAATGAATAATGATACAATGAGGGTGTCTATATTCCATTTCCCTCTTGGACTCTACGTTATCAAATCTAGAATTAAACATTCTACCTACTTTACATTAAGTCTATTAAATGCCTCATCTACCTAAGGACGAGAGCTATCTGCTCAAGGTCCATTACAATATACAAATTGCACCTTCATAAATGGTTTCATTAAAGACTTACGCAACAATTCCAAAGTGAAGTTCAAAAAATAAATTTGCTGGCTTGTCCAGCTATCCTCTGCTTTCGCGCTGGCTCGCTTGACATAGGCGATGCTCCTACATCATACTCCCTCGCTTGAAACATTTCATGGGATCCTGTCCATGAGCTCCTGCATAGTCTGCCCATGCTTCAGTCTCCCAGCTGGCATCTTCCATTGGGTGATTCTTCCATTTGACCAGATACTCAAAGTATTCTTTTCTTCTGGTCTTTTTACCTACTCGCTTGCCCAGTATGCATTCCATCTGTGGCTTCTCTGCTACTGGCATCTGCTTCATCCACTGGATCACCAGTTCCTCAGTTCCAGTCTTTGTCTTCCAAGCCTTGTATGGGTATAAGTCTGAGACATTAAATGTCATAGATATCCCAATGCCATCCGACAACTCAATCTCATAAGCGTTCTCCCCAAATTTTCTCAAGACCTTACATGGTACGATTTTCTTCATTTTGAGCTTATTGTATGTTCCTCTCGGGAACCTTTCTTTCCTCAAGTGCGCCAAAACCATATCACCAACTTCAAATTGAAGTTGTCTCCGATGTTGATTTGCTCTATGCTTATATTCTTGATTTGATTCCAACAATCTCTCCTTCACCCTGCTATGAAGTTCCTTCATTGCCTCAGCAAATTCTTTTGCACTAGCGCTGCTAGTCGCAGTCTGTCCTGAATCCCTTAGTTCAGAAACTCATCTCGCCTGCATCCCATATACAACCTGAAATGGACTTCTCCCGGTGCTCCTGTTCACCGAATCGTTGTATGCAAACTCCGCCTATGGAAATACGCTATCCCAACTGCTATGGTGCTCTGTCACCAAGCTTCTCAATAAATCTCCCAGACTTCGGTTGACCACTTCTGTTTTTCCATTTGTATGAGGATGATAAGAAGAACTAAACGCCAGATTAGTTCCTAGCTTCTTCCATAGCATCCTCCAAAAATGCCCTATGAATTTTGTATCCCTGTCCGAAACAATGCTTTTCGGTAATCCATGAAGTCTAATAATCTCCTTGAAAAACAAATTTTGTGATGTGCGTCGCATCGCTCGTCTTCTGGCATGGAATGAAATGTGCCATGTTTGAAAACCTGTCCACGACTACAAAGACGGAATCAAATCCTCTTTGCGTCCTTGGCAACCCTAATACAAAATCCATGCTAATCGCCTCCCATGGCCTCTCTGTTATGGGAAATGGCTGATAGAATCCCACATTCTGCTTTCTCCCCTTCGAATGCTGACAAATCTGACATCTGTCAACAAATCTTTTAACTTTTTCTCACATCCTTAGCCAAACATATGACTCATTCAGCTTCGCGAATGTCTTGTCATGGCCAAAATGTCCTGCTAATCCACCATTGTGCTTCTCTTTCAACAATTTCTCCCTCATGGAGCATTTTGGAATACATAGTTGATTGCCTCTGAACAACAATCCTTCCTGGATCATGTAATCCATTCACGAGCTTCTATCTCTGAGAACTGGATTCTCAGCTGCTTCATACGCCTCTCCAAAGTCTGTATCTCCTGCGTACATGTCCCTGAGATTTTCAAAAACCAATGTTTTGACTCAAAACTCCTGCAGTAACAAACATTTCCTGCTCAAAGAATCAACCACTTTGTTAGCAGTACCCGAAATGTGCTTAATCACAAATGTGAAATTCTGCATATACTCTACCCATTTTGCATGTTTCTGATTCAACTTCTTCTGTTGATTCACAAACTGTAATGCATGATTATCACTGTACAATACAAATTCCTTTGGGATCAAGTAATGCCTCCACTTCTTTAGTGCCTGTATGATAGCATAAAATTCCTTATCATATGTGGAGTATTTTAGCTTTGCCTCATCCAGCTTTTTGCTGAAATATGCAACTGGTCTGTCCTCCTGACTCAAGACCGCTCCTATGGCATACCCACTGGCATCACATTTCACCTGAAATGTCTTCTGAAAATCTGGCAACACCAACACTGGTTTCTCTGTGATCTTTCATTTCAATAGATTGAAGCTCTTCTCAGCCTCTAGTGTCCAATGAAAAGACTTATGCCACTTCTTCACTGTGTCCATCATTGCTGCGCTAATTCCACTGAAATTCCTGATGAACTTTCTGTAGAAACTAGCCAAACCATGGAAACTTCTCACCTCGAAAATATTTCTCGATGATGGCCAATTTTTAATCACTTCCACCTTATCCGGATCCATCCTTAACTCATTAGCTGAAATAAAAAAACCCAAATAGATGAGTTGCGTCTTCATAAATGAGGACTTCTTCATATTAATTAACAACTTCTCCTACTGTAGCTTCCTCATCACAATGGACAAATGCTTTAAGTGTTCAGCCTCTGATTTACTGTAAATCAGTATATCATCCAAATAAACAATGACAAACTTACCAATGAATTCCTTCAGCACTTCATTCATCAGCCTCATGAATGTACTCGGTGCATTTGTCAAGCCAAACGGCATGACTAGCCATTCATACAACCCTTCGTTGTTCTTGAAGGATATCTTCCATTCATCACCTTCTCTCATGCGAATCTGGTGGTATCCACTTTTCAAATCTATCTTTGAAAAATATCTTGCCTCGCTCAGGCAATCCATCAGATCATCCATCCTTGGCAATGGAAATCTGTACCTGATGGTTATCTTGTTGATCGCCCTTGAATCGATGCACATTCTCCAACCTTCGTCTTTCTTCGGACTGAGTACTATTGGAACAACACATGGACTCAATCTTTCCCTGACCAAACCTTTGTCGATTAAATCCTGGACCTGCTTCTTGACCTCCTCATTCTCCTGTAGCATCAATCTGTATGCGGCCTTGTTCGGCAAACTAGCTCCTGGTATGAGGTCTATGTGATGACTCACACTTCTCATCGGTGGAAACAAATGAGGTAATTCATCCACTATGATGTCAGTGAACTCTTCCAGCAGTTCCTGAATTTCATCTGGTAAATCATCCACTCTTGTGCTAGTAAGAGCAATCCTTGGCTTTCTGACCACAAAGAATTGTGGATCTTCTTTCTTCTTAACCTCTGTAAGAAGCTCCTTCCCACTCATGAGAAGTATTGTGTTGTTTACTTCCGGCTTCACCTCCTTATCCTTTATTGGAAGAAACATATGGGTTCTCCCATTCTTCTCCAGGGTATATGTGTTCATTCTACCATCATGAATCACATTTATGTCATATTTCCATGGTCTACCCAACAATAAATGACATACATCCATGGGAATAACATCACAAAAAATCTTATCATTATACCCACCTATTTTGAATTCAACCAAGCACTGTTTAGTAACACTCACCTGGTGTCCTTTCTGTAGCCATGAAACTCTGTATGGACTCAGATGATCAGTCGTCTCTAGCTCTAGCTTCTCTACCATCTCAGTTAAAATGAGATTATTTGTGCTACCACTGTCTATGATAACCTTGCATACCCTGTCCTTGGTCTTGCAAGCTGTTCTGAACAGTCTGGTCCTTTGAACTAGACTTTCTACCTCCTTCTCAGGTGTCAAAAGGACTTTATGCATCCCAAGCGATCTTCCACCTTCTGCATCTTCTGTCTCAGCATCCCGCCTCTGCGCTTCAGTGATGTGAGCTTCTCCCATGTCCTTCTTTTTCTCTAGACACTCAAATGACCTGTGCCCATTATTCCCACATGTGAAACATGTGATTACTCCACCTCTTCCTCTACCTCAACCTCTAGTATGAGGAAGAGTGTTTGCATCAGCATAATCTCCTCGTTGATCATTTTGTTGCCCTCTCTGTTCAACATATGGTTGCCTCTGTGAGGTTCCACCTCTTTCAACCTTACCCTGAGGTTTCTTCCATTCCTCCTTGGGTTTATGGTATTTGTCCTGGGAAACTGCCTTGCCTCTAGGCTGACTCCTGCTTCGCCCTCGCTGACCTTACTTACGGCTTAGCTTCTCCTCGGATTTCAGAGCCAATTGGTAAGCATCTTCCACAATTCATATGGTTATCATGCTTAACTCATCCTGAATGTTGTATCTCAGACCATTCAGATATATGGAAACCTTCTCATCATTGCTCTCCCGATGACCTGCTCTCATGTTCAGTCGATAGAATTCTTCAGTGTATTCTTTCACTGTCATCAACTTCTATCTCAAGTTCTGCATCCTCCTGAACAGAGTGATTTGATAATCCCTTGGGATGAACTTCGCCTTCATTTTCGCGATCATTCGATCCCAACTTTTTATCTTATGCTTGCCTTTGCAACGTCTGTCAGTTTGTAGCTCGTCCCACCACAATGCTGCATGTCCTTTCAAGCACGTAAAATAATGCCTGACCTTCTTGTCCTCTTCGATATCTTCGTAATCGAAGTAGGTATCAAGAGCTCTAATCCAATCTAGCAGCTCCTCTGCATCCAGACTCCCTTCATAGACTGGCATGTCAATTTTCTCTTTCTCACCCATCCTTGAGATGGCTTTGATCAACCTCTCGGTTGATGCATCTTCTGCTACGACCTCTTCTTCATGTCCAACTTCCTCTTCAACTTCGGAATCACTAAGATCCCCTGCACCAACTCTGCGTCTTTGAGTTGTCTCCATTTCCTTGAGCCTTGCTTGGAGATCTCTCATCTGTCTCTCCATTTCTGGATTCCCCGCCGACCTGCCTCTTCTTCTCACCTCCCTATCCTCTGGATCAGGTGACTACCTTTCTCTTCTGGGCGGCATGGTGTTTTACTCCTTCTCTGCTACAGAAAGAAAAGATATTCCCGCTCTGATACCACTTGATACTAATGCGCCACCCAGGTCACGTCTGCTCCACAGGACCTTCTTTCCTCTCGGCCTGAAGAACGTCAATGTTCTTCTATTTCCCTATCGGGAAATATCTAACCACATTTCTCCTTGCTCGACTCCCCTTTTGTTCATTCGGAGGATTAGAACTTCACAGCTTCGCGAGTTCACTGTCGATTTCTAGGTTCTCGAGTCCTCGAGACCGAATGTGTCATTCAATGCTGAATTTCTCCCGCCTTGTAGTAACTTCGCTCTTTCGCGTCTTTGCGACTCATGACACCGAACACTTGAGGTTCCAGCCTATGATACGTGATGCACCGAAATGCCAATATCGAGACTTCGGACTTCGCGAGATCGCAAATCCTAACGCGCAAGCTTCAGAACTTCTCGTGGTGAGATCCCGATAGTTGGTGCCACCTGTAATCCACTAACTGTGGCGGCCCCACACTACTTATGTAACTCTTAGGAAATCGATTCTCACACTATCGCGATTTTTGTGGCCAAATCTCTGCTCCTTTCTCACAAAACCCCGATAGCCGATCTCGCGAGGGATCCAACGACCTTAGTTGGTTTGGATCAATGCTCTATCTGTCCTGAGCTTGAACCTCCTTCTCACTTGCACTGCAACCTTATGCAACTCTAAGAGATCCAACAACTCACGGATCTTCACGAAATCTCCTTGGAGAAATTCGACTGTTTGTTCCAGTCAAATGAAATCCACTAACTGACGAGGCACTCTTCCACAGAACTCGTCACCCTGCGCATAAACCTGCGATGGTCCTTGCAATCCTCCCAGGTGCAACTTTATCTCTACTGTCCTTCGACAAATTCGAAGGCTTATACCTCCTGAACTTTCTCATGACTTCTAGGTCCCTCGAAAGAACTCTTTGCATGCACTCCTTGCGTAAAATCCTCAACAACGTCTAAGTGTTGAAGCTATTTGACTCTACGCACACCTGCAATAGCAGTCTTCGATTTCTCTGCTCAGAATCGCAACTCTGAGACTTCTCCTTGGCCTGCACACTCCTTGCGTGACACTGTACCCCTGCACTTCTGAGATGAATGAGACCAAAAGCTAACTCTAATTGAACCCTACTGTCGACGCACTCCTTGCGGACAATTCAACTACACTCCTTGCAGGAATCTCTTGGCTCAATTAGAGAAACAATTGAAACTCATTCACATTCCCTCTCAGACTTCTATTCAACCATGAAATCACATACACAACACATAAAAGAAAGTGTATAATAGAAAGAAAACATTCACGAGCATAATCATCATTAATACACAGAGAATGACACAAACCATGGGATGGAATCAAACTCTTTCTATTAATTCAATGTCTGTACATGGGTGTTCTTCATACACTTCTCTGCATGCTCTTCTCTCCTGAATGCTCTCGATGATAATGAACAATGATACAATGAGGGTGTCTATATTCTGTTTCCCTCTTGGACTCTACGCTATCAAATCTAGAATTAACCGTTCTACCTACTTTACATTAAGTCTATTAAATGCCTCATCTACCTAAGGACGAGATCTATCCGCTGAAGGTCCATTACAATATACAAAGTGCGCCTTCATAAATGGTTTCATTAAAGACTTGCGCAACAATTCCAAAGTGAAGTTCAAAAAAGAAATTTGCTGGCTTGTCCAGCTGTCCTCTACTTTCGCGCTGGCTCACTTGACGTAGGCGATGCTCCTGCATCAGACATGTTATTAAAGAATATCATTTTTATATAAGTGATGATCGAGCACATGACACACATTATGTACAACATTGTTTTGATAAATTTTATGATTCATTGAAAGAACGTGAAATTAGATTCGATCGACATTGGATATGGTCAGATGGGTGTGAGGGTTAGTTCACATATTCATGATCATTCTATTGGTTATGTCGCCTGCATAGAAAATAAAAAATTACACATTGTTGGAATTTTTTTGTGACTGGTCATAAAAAAGGAGAGCACGACGGTGCAGGGGCATGTGTAAAACAAGTACTTCAAAGGTATCAAATGAACCCTCATGCCGATCGATTCGAATCCGTTGAACAAGTTGTTGAATGGTGAAAAATGGTGCTAAGACATGAATATAATCCGTCAAGGGATGTGCACATGTGTGTCTATAGATACATGTTACACATGTACACAAGATATTTTTATTTGAACGTGTTCAAATTTATATTCAATCTTCAGTCATTAACTTGATAGATTTCAAGTTAACAAGTTCTTGTCTTGTGCAGAGTTTTTTGGTATATTGGAATCCAAGATGTAAATAGATCAATCCCATATGACACCAATAAAATACATGGGACGCGAAAAATACATTCAGTTAAAACAAAACGTTATCAAAAAGTGTTTTCATTTGATAGAAGAAAAGAGTCTTGTTTTTGTTCAGTTTGCATAGAGGACAAAGAATCCATAGATATTTGCGAAAATGAAAATGAATAATATGTTAAAGCTTGTAGACATACCGAACTTAATATAAAAGGGAAAATGTCACTTGCAAGCTCAGAGGAGATGGAATCAAATGAAACTATAGTGTCAGTTGATGTCGATAGAGTTTCTGATCTTGTTAGAGAAGGTAATTTTTATGTTTAATTTTTTTCAAATAACTTGTAGATGTACTTGTGTGATAATCTAAAATGAACTATTTGTTGTCCAATATATCCAATTATTTGTAGGAGATGTATTTTCCATTGTTTCACCTATAGATAAAACTAAAAATGTGAAATATTATTTGATGCGATGCACAGAACAAAATATGAGGCTATTAGAAGATTTTGATGATAACAATTTTATATATGAAAGAGGATCCATTGTATTGAAAGGATATTTTTTTCAAGAAACCCATCAAACCGATACTCATGTTCACTTTCAAGACATCCATTCAGATGTCACAAGTTTTCAATATAGTCATTTGGTATGGGCAACACACATAAAGTTAATATAAGTTCAATAATAATAATAAAAAAAGTTAAAAAATGGAAAATGTCTAAAGTCGATCATGAATGAATAATTGAAGATGGAATACCATTACTATTTTTTTAAATAAGTGACACATTTACATTCCAATTTTTTTTATTTTTCATTGAAAATACATGTATTTATGAATATCTAAGATTCTAGAATCATTTCCAGTTTAGTTTACTTTCATGGTCCATTCAATTCAGAAAAGTTGTATTTCCCATGAATTATAAAGTTTACCAAACCTTATTTACAATTTCATGGAAGAACCTATAGATTGTATCTAGGGAACCTAAACTGACCTATACTTTGGATGATTATACTTTAATCCTACAAATTATCCAAATCGTATACACAAATCGTTTAATGCATGTAACCAATTTACTACATATAGGATAAATGCGTTCATTATTTACAATTTGATTGTTCAATATTTTTTCATATGAAGTGGATAATTTCATATCAAAACTAGGACCCATTTCCATGTCATTATAAGGGGCTATTGATGGCTTATAAAAACTTTAAATTTTGATAAATTTTAATATCAATATAAATTTTAATGAAGATCACTTGTACTTATATTAAATTTGATGACTTGTTTTGACTATTTTCAACCATATTTCCAAATCAAAAAAAAATTAAATTATAAGTGAGAAACTTTAATTTTTATTTCACATTTTCTTGAATATTTCGTTGTGAAATTTCATAAGAAACTATAAAATTTAATTTTTATTTCACATTTTCTTGAATATTTCATTATGAAATTTCATAAGAAACTATAAAGTTTGATGATTTTTTTTGAAATCAAGAAAATAGTATATTGAAATTATTTCATCCAATATTTTATATAAATAAACATAGTGCAAGTAAAATAAAGACAAGACAAAATATTACATGAGTGATCTCAATATCTCTTCTATCCCTTCGTGTGTTTTTCTTAGCTATTGCTATCATCTTTGTAGTTATCTCATAGTTGTTCGTATGAGAAAGAAGGTGAATTCAAAGACCATTAAAACCTTTCATTGAGATGTTGATGTAAATTGAGATTTTGATGTAAATGTGAGACCATGTCTCTCTGAACATATCGAAATGATAAAGACCATGTAAATGTCGTAGGTTCAAATTCAAGTGTGTGTAGAGCCCCTTGTGTGTGTCTCTCTTACTTTGTAATATTTATAGTGGCTTTCTTCATTCTTCCATTTGTTCAAGTGATTATTTATTTCTATGTCTTCTAACCCATTGTTACACTAATTTTCTTAGTTCTTTCTTCTTCATTTTTCACGCAAAAAGAACAGTTTCATTGTTATTATATTATAATCAAATGAAACTTTTTGTTACATATGGATCTAGAAAGTGGTGATAAAAATATATATGTAGTCTTTCCTTCCTTCCACATTTTTACATTGTAGTAAAGTTATAAAAATCCATCTAGTGTCATATACAAAATTATTCAAAAAAGGGACATCTGTAAAGAACCAGGCTAAAAAATGTAGAAATTTTATGTAAATACAATAGTTCCATAAACAATTTCTTCATAAAAGAGCCAGCCAAAATTTTCTTTGAGTCCCTTTTTGGAGATTTTGTCTAGTACTTTGTTGAATTGTCCATGTACGTGCATAAATTTGATAGATTTAAATCTATTATTTAAGATTTTGATCTTGTCTTTCCAGTTTTTTGAGATATATTAGTTTCAGGTTGGATTTGGAATTTATCCAGTCGATAGTGACCTTAGAATCTCCTGCAACCATCAATTTTTTTATGGAAAAGTAGGAAGGGAGTAATAATAGTCCCCATAGTCCCAAGAGTTCAGCTTTATGTTGAATTTTATCAGCCCACAATGAAATATGTTAAATTTTATCAATCCCCATAGGCCCAAGAATAGTCCACAATGAAATATGTTGAATTTTATCAGTCCCCATAGGCCCAAGAAAAGTCCACAATGAAATATGTTGAATTTTATCATGTGTTTTTGAACAATCCATAGTGAACATAAAAGGAAGCATTTAAATTAATACATAGTAGGAAAGTATTTAAAAGTTTGATGCTTAATTTAATGCATTGTAAGAAGGAGAATATACAAAACATTAGTTCAAAACTAACAACTTTGCCACTTTTTTTCCATCAACTTAGTGCAGACACTATAAAACAATATAAAACAGTATTGTAAAACATAAATTAACCTTTTGAGAAATCAAATATGAGACAATAAATTGATATTTTGAATTCCAATATATATATATGATAATCAAAGTCATAATAGTTACACCGCCAAATACATAGGTTCCACATCTATTTTAGGATGATAACAAAAACTAAGACATTTAACTCCAAAATTCTAGACTCTACGCCATCTCTTTAAGATAGATCACTTCATACCTGCAATTCAAACCTAAAAAAAAAATAGAATTCAAAAACTAAAAATTTACAATAAAATTTATGTACAAATTTAAAATAAAATATACACATGTACCATTTTAGATTTAGATAAATAAAACAAGTTGTGATTAAAAAAAAATTGACATACATACCAAAAGAGTTAAGTCTCATCCTCCAACATACTCCTTTCCACCAAAGATAATGTAAAAACATTTTCCACCAAATATAATTTATACATATGTAACAATAAAAAACAATAATAAAAAAAACAAATAACACATATTAGCATATATAATTTAACTAAATATTAAATCAACAATAAGAAATAATAACATACCCAACCACAATTAAACAGATTTAATATTTTCACAAAGTTACAAAACTTCCAAAATAGTTACTCTCCACATTAAGAATACATTATTTAAACAATTTGTAAAATCTTATATAAAATCTTTAAAAAATTTAAAGAGAAAAAATTGTGTTCTTGGTAAAACTAATTATGTTCAGAGTTAGATAATAATATGAAAATAAATATAGAACTGTGTATGAAGAAAGTTCATAAATATCCATATTAAGTCATTCTTCCAATGAAATACTTATCTCCTTGTGGATAAAGTCCCAAATCCTTTAGGTGAAATTCTCATGTCAGGTGATGTTATTTGATCTTATTTACTCATCAGTAAAATACTAATCTCCTCAGCAGTAAAATAATTCTCTCCTTTTATGCAATGGTCATATAATCAAATTCCATAATGCCCTTTCAAATTAAAGTACTCATAAATATACATATTAAGCCATTCTTCCAAGAAATTACTTCCTGGAAATACTTATCTCCTTTTTCTGTGGTGGAATATATGTTCTCATATAATCTTTCATGTACATGAAGAAACCACAAATCTGCACATATATTAAGTCATTCTTCAAAAACCATTTAAATCTTTCATCTTTGGGATATATTCATATTACATATAATAAAATGCTCTTTGAAATTATCTGTGAGCTAGCTCACATATACAATATGTGTGATATAGCTCTCACATATACAATATGTGTGATATAGCTCTCACATATACAATATGTGTGAGCTAGCTCATATATACATATGCATAGCTTATTTGTAAATCTACTTGAATGTTGGTTTTGTGGTTTGTAACCAATTTAGTTAAGAGTTTGGCAAACCATGGAAAGAAGGAATTCACTTCGTTGTATGTAGAAAATACAAATGTCCATACTACACCATTCTTGGACAATTTGAAAGAAATGCAATCAAACAAAATTTAGAAATTTCCCCTTTTTTGATGTGGGATAGAGTCTGTTATCAAATAATCAAATGTTCAAGTTCAAAATTACGTATTCATCATGATCTAAACTTAAATAAGTTTGAATGTACCATTTAATACAGTGATAATCTTATATAGGGGTTCTATATATTTCAAAATAATTGATCAAAGCGTTGAATAGGAAAGGCTAAACTAAAAATTTGATAAAGTAAAAAATAAAAATCTTGAACACTTTTATATAAAACCCCAACTTAAAAGAAAATTAAAACTCACTAATGTGCAATGAACATACATTTATGAATCATCATGAATGGACGCATCCTTCCCAAGTATGGGTACTTCCTCCAGTTCTTCCTCAATCTCAATCTCCCTCCCATGCACACTCTCAGGTGCTCTCTTCTCCACATTACCCTATATAACACATTTCAAATTTGAAAATCTGAAAATTAAATTTAAAATATTTTAACACATTAAATTTAAATGGGTTTAACACATTAGATTTAAATGATTTTAACACATTAAATGATATCTGTGAACTCCCACCCTATTCAAACTCTCCCAATGAAAATTGAGACAAGCCTGCCCAAGTAGTAGGAGATGGAATAGGGATCTGTGAACAACACAACTAAGAAATAAATCTAGGATTCAATGTGTTCACATTTATACAAAATTATAAATGTTGTTGATCTTATTCAAAATATTAGAGATTGGGCAACTAAAGTGCTCATCTGTGGATATTAGAAAACACATACCTGATTCAACCCATCCAAATTTAAACTTGTGGAATCAAGTCCCCTATTTACTGGAGATTCATTTAACATATCTCCAAACTACAATTAATGACAATAAAAACTCGATTATTTATATAGATACAATGATATGTATCTAAATATAGAATTGGAAGTAAACTATCCTAAAATTAGTCAAATATTTACTAAATAGAACACATACCAATTTGTTGTTCGGGTCATCATTCTAAATGACCTTCTTCCAACCATCACCGAAATTTTTTGCATACTCCTTAAGATATTCTACTGACATGGTATTTAAATCTGCATCTGTTTTATAAACAAATATGGAATGGGAATTGGCTTTCTCTCACTGATGGTTCAAGCCAACATCAACACCATATAAAATCACTTCCAAAGTTTCCCCGATTTCATTCCTAGCCTCTTTTCCAACATCTGATGAATCTCGCAACTTTGAATGCGAAGAAAATGCCCCTATTGGGAGAGATACTAAAGGTCTTGGAGGCCTCGACAATGCCACATTTTTCTATGCCCATTTTCGATCATATGTTCGTCCTTTAACAGTCCCATAATAATCAGATAGTAGACCATTATAATCATGGTGCATGTCAATGAAAAAATCTACATAAAAGTGTCTTGCAAAATAGTGTCGAACTTCATCGTTCCATGACAATTTCTCATATGCTGCCAAAAATTTGTTATACAGATGTCTTGCAATGTCAGGGTGCTTAAAATATTGCACCTTCAACATCTTCCACTTTGTCCCATCTTTGAAATTGAACATTGAAATTGTATTTTCTTTTGAAAATTTGTTTTTAATTGCCTCCCATTTATCAGGGTCAATCACCTCTGACTTTCACCACCTCATTAGATCGACAAAATTGTCAGTGGTTGGCCCCATCTTTTGATATGCATCCATAAAGTTTTGCGATGAATGAAAAACATTATGCAAGCTTTGTTTACTCTCCTTCGGGAGTTACAAGAACTCCAAATCATTTTTCAACCTCCTTTTAACACTTGAGCATTGCTCAAGGGTCATTTCTTCTGTAATCCCTTCCCAGGGAAGTTCATCACCAACATCTGAAGGATAAGTGGACGTAGGTATGTAATATTTTGTTTCTTGATAACAGGGCCTCCTAAATCCATATTAACCCTTTGCACCAACATTATAATCTTCATGAAACCCACTCTCTCTTTCATTGTCATCCCTTTCTCTAAACTCATTGTCTACACACACATTTGAAAGTAATTACAAAATTTAACTTGACATGAATTTAAATACACAAAAATACAACAAAAATAATCAAAATCAAAGAAAATTACCAAAAATATTCTCGTGTCCTAAGGTATTCCCTACATTCTTAGGTGTAGGAGTATCAATGCGCAATATAGATAAGAAGGTTGCATCCATAACACTTTCTTAAGCACATTCGACATTTGATCTATTCACAGACTCGTTTGATAATCTCCTCTGACGATATTTTTGTTGGTCACTCGGAGTCTCAGTCGAAGAAGGAGTTCCTCTTGTTCCTTCTTGGGATAACCTAGAGCATTTGCGAGGAATGTTTGGGGAATCCTGTGTTGAAATCTTACCTCAATATCTATCCTTTGGAAATTCATGAAAAGTTAAGCACAAGACAAGTACGAGTTAATATCTCCAACATTGACCAACAACAATTATGAAGAAAGAAAAAAAATAAGACAAAATTAATAGAAATGTTCTTTATAATAGGGTGATGCATTACAACAGGTCTGTATTAAAATTGTATGAGATTCCAATGCTCATGCAAATACAAAGGGTAATACATCACCATCTTCAACTAGTATCTTATCCAAAGGGTAATAAAGCATTATCTTCAACTAAATGCTTGTGTAAATACAAAGGGTAATAGATCATTAACCATGGTATTTCAAAGGGTATATACTCTTATCCAATACATATGGGTTTTACTTACTCTGACTAATAGAGAGCTAAAGCAATAGAATCATCTTCATATCTTACCTGTATGAGCTATGTGAATATTACAGTATAGTTAAGATTGTAGAGTCTCAATATAAGGTATAGGAAACTAATAACAAGAATGAAAATGCAAGTTCAAATTGCATTTCTGATATGTGATTTTCGTTTTGTTCTTATCAGTTTTCTTGGGTATCCTTAATTCTGTTCTATTTCTAAGTCTTCATACTTTTAAGCCCTTCTTTGTTGAACATTGAAGCTAACTTGAATTTTGGAGGGAATAATTGTAACATCACCATCATCTTTTTGTTACAGTGCAAAGTATTGTAACATATTTTAGTTTTGGAAATAATTGCAGTGGACATTTTCCCCATGTTTCAAGGTTTATTTCTATCTATTGTACATGATATTTTGTAGAATTTAAAATTGTTCTTTCTTCTAGCTTTGTAAATGAGGCTTTGACATGAAATATTGATGTCTTTTATCAGTTTCACTATCAATGAAAAGTGACTATTACATATTTCGGTGTATCTATTCTGTAGGTTGAGGGAATGACTACAATGAATATACTACCTATGTTTCATTGTTTTTTGTATATTTGTTGAGTGTTATGTTATATTAATGCATATTTTTCATAACATATTACAATGTAATATGTTATAGTACTTAATATGTCTTAGTGTTGCCGACAGGGGTATAGATTGATTGGCAAGTGCCGTGTAAATGCAAGGAAATATGTAAAGGAGGTCTCAAGTTCAATTCTCACCCCGATTTATCTATGTTCCATGCTTGTGGGTTGTGTGGTGAACCTGGGGGTATAGTGGTAGAGGAAGGGTATCGAAAACATGTCACGCGAGTATGAGAACCGTGAGTTACCGATTCCCCCAACATTTTATATATATATATGTCTTAGTGTTCAAGATATAAGAGCTAGTTATACCATTATCACTTGATCCATATGTTAATCCATCAAAACTACTCATATCTGGGTTATTTTAAGTCTAGGATGGTGAATGACCAACTAGCATGTTTCTCTCCCAACCATTGAGTGGTTGACTATGGTAAGAGAACATATAAGGCCATATAAGAGCATACTTCATGTCCATATAATTTCATAGCTTGGGGTCCCTGCTAGATGCAAGAGGAAAGGGTTTGAAGAAGGACTTGGAGGCATTTAGTTTCTTGTATCATTACTATAAAGGGATTTTCAAAGAGGATTTTTTGACTGAGAAGCCCATGCCTAGTTTACCATTAAGGCCTTTGATATTCCAAGAGATGCCCTTCATGAGGAATGTGGGAGGTTGGGTAGGAACTTATATTTCATTAAGGTAAGGTTGTCTTAGTTAACCAAAAAATATCTTAGATATTTAAGAAGTTGTTTTTTTCTTTTCCAACCTATTTTTATCTTTCTTTAGGTTTTTTAGGTTGAGCAGAGGAAGAGGATTTAATTCTTGTAGAAATAACATAGGGCATGCCTTTTGTTTTTGTTGTTGGGTTGCTAAGAATTTTATTATGAACCAGTGAATCCTTTAGAATCTTACCCTATTGCTCAACAATTGAATTCAAGTCTTGATGCTAGTAGGAAGAATAAATGGACTTTAGTTCAAGATCCCCAAGGTCCATTTCCTTTCGATAGAAATAGCAAGGCAATAGCTTAACGTGTAATGGACCCATATTTGCAATAGGATTTATTTTCTATAGATTTTCTACAGGAATGTACCCAGATTGCGGAAGAGGACATGCATTATTATAAAGTTGGGGACTCTGGTCAGGATTTCCCGAATGGGGTGATTTTCATCCCATGGAGCCTCGTAACAAGTGGCATGCGCTCAAGGACTATTTTGGAGATTGAGGGAATGAATACAGTGAATATACTACCTATGTTTTATTATTTTTTTTCTATTTGTTGAGTGCGATATTAATGTAGATTTTTCATTACAATGTAATATGTTATAGAACTTAATATGTCTTAGTGCTCATGATATAAGAGCTAGTTATACCAAAGGTCTGATTTGGATCACATACTTTCATCCAGTCTCACTTGATCCCATATAAGAGCTAGTTATACCAGTGTCACTTGATCCATATGTTAATCCATCAAAACTACTTACATCTGGGTTATTTTAAGTCTAGGATGGTGAATGAACAACCAACATGTTTCTCTCCCAAGCATTGAGTGGTTGCCTATGGTAAGGGAATATGTCGCCAGTGAAGGTATTTTGCAGTATGTAACTCTTTTATGTCTATATTAGACTCTAATATCCAAAATGAAGTATTTTTTATAGTTATTCCTTTAGTCAAAGGGTCATTGTACAATTGAAAAACAACACCAGAGTGGGAGACTCATTCCTTTTTTAGCAGTTTACTATGATAAGAGTATATAGTTTGGAAGAGGAGCCATATCAAAAGCGAGTGTTGAATTTAGTTGTTATAGAGACTGAAGAAAGTGGAATTTAGTCAGTTGTTGACTACAAAGCCAATCATGTTACATTAAATGTTGTTCAGATAAATTTCAAGGACAAACCAAATCTACACAAGTAGGTCACTCATGTCTTACACAGAAATGTGACCAAGACTCGTCACAATATGAAGGAATTAAAATAGGCATTAATCAAAGTGGAGAATTAGTTGAGGCAAGGTAAAGTGGTTACTATAACGAGGAATTCCAGAATCAACAATCTGTAAAATAATATTTACAACTTATGATACTTAAATATTACTTATGTAAAAATGGATTTTTAAATTGAATTCCTAAAGATTTGAAATTTTTATAAAATACAAAATGTTTGAAATAAAAAGTTGGATAGTTTGAAATTTTTATGAAATTTTTATAAAATACAAAATGTTTGAAATAATAGTGACTTGGTTGCAAGGAGCCAGCCTTATGGCCAAGCCATGGGAATGCCCACGGCTTGACCACAAATTTTCCCCTCCACGGCCAAGTAACAACTAATTTTAATAAGAGATTATCTATGCACAAAAAAGAAAGGCATTTGAATCTAAATATTTAACACCGGAGTGAAAGACAGTTGATTCGGCTCATGAATGACTGTTCAGGCACATACTAATCACTTAAATGCTTACTCTATTCTTAATATTTGATTGTTAAATGTCTATATCAAATTTAAAACCTTAATACTTGATTGTTAAATGTCTATATCAAATTAACTAAATCCATATTGTTTATAAATTATTTATTAATGTCTATATCAAATTCTCATTTTTAAGTAAATCCATATTGTTTATAAATTTACCGTTTGTGTGTATAATTTGAACATATAAACATGTAATTTTTAAATTGTCTTCCTATTTTATTTTTAAATTTATTAAAAAAAAATTAAATATATAAGTTTTAATTTTTTTTAGTTGTATGTATATTTCACAAAAATTCCCATATAAACATGTAATTTTTAAATTGTCTTCCTATTTTATTTTTAAATTTATTAAAAAAAAATTAAATATATATGTTTTAAATTTTTTTAGTTGTATGTATATTTCACAAAAATTCCTTTACAAATTATAAGATAAACAATAATGTACAACAAGGAATTCCAGAATCAACTATCTGTAAAATAATATTTATAACTTATGATACTCTAATATTACATATGTAAAAATGGATTTATAAACTTAATTCCTAAAGATTTGAAATTTTTATAAAATAAAAAAACGTTTGAAATCAAAACTTGGACAATTTTAATTTTTTATGAAATTTTTATAAAATAAAAAAAGTTTGAAATGATTGTGACTTGGCCACAGGGGGCCATCCATGTCGCCAGGCCATGGGCATGCCCACGTCTTAGGCACAGGGCTGGCCCCATGCAAGCAAGTCATAATGAATTTTAATAAGATATTAACTATGCACAGAAATGTAGGGCATTTGAATCTAAATATTTAACACCGGAGTGAAAGACAGTAGATTCAACTCGTGACCGACTTCTTAGGCACAGACTAATCACTTAAATACTTACTCTATTATTAATATTTGACTGTTAAATGTCTATATCAAATTTAAAAACTTAATATTTGATTGTTAAATGTCTATATCAAATTAACTAAATCCATATTTTTTATTAATTATTAATTAATGTCTATATCAAATTCCCATTTTTAAGTAAATTCATATTGTTTATAAATTTATTGTTTGTGTGTATAATTTGAACATATAAACATGTAAATTTTAAATAGTCTTCCTATTTTATTTTTAAATTTATTAAATAAACAAATTAATATATATGTTTTAAATTTTTTCTGTTGTATGTATATTTCACAAAACTTCCTTTACAAATTATAAGATAGACAATAATGTACAACAAGGAATTCCATAATCAACAATATGTAATATAATATTTATAACTTATGATACTCTAATATTACATATGTAAAAATGACTTTATAAATTTAATTCCCAAAGATTTGAAATTTTTATAAAATAAAAAATGTTTGAAATTAAAACTTGGAGAGTTTGAAATTTTTATGAAATTTTTATAAAATACAAAAAAATTGAAATGAATGTGACTTGGCTGTGGGGGCCCAACCATGTAGCCAAGCCATGGGAATTCCCATGGCTTGGGAACAGGGTTGCCTGTTGGCAAATGTTTACCAAGTAGCGTATGCTTGTCATTGATGGCAAGTACAACAATGGAGATAAGAAGGATAATATCCATTGGGGATTCGGACGTGAAATCTCAGGATGAACAGCGTTGAGGAAAATGAGCGCAGAAAAGCTCAAGATACAAGAGTTTGCAGAGGAGAAGGAATACAGAGATCCACAACCATTGGATCCCATCCAAAATTCCCGACAACATCAGGGCCGTCAGATATGAATATTGACAAGAAGAGTGCGCTAGAGAGGAGGACAAATCTCAGCCGTTAGATCCAAGTGCAGGACCCGACCACTGTTGGTTCGAGGAGAACCTGTACGATCCTTAAAGAGCAAGGAGAAGCGGGCGTAATCGCGATATGCGAAATCGCGATGTAATCTGAGTCGTTAAATAGAGATTAGATGTGGACCGTTGATCTCAGCTCCATCTTGGAGTTTCGCGGATCACGACTTGGAGAGTCGAGATGATTCATCTCCAGATCCATGAGATGCGAGATCACGATTTAATCAAGGACCGCTGGATTAAGAGGACACGTGGAAAAATATCGTCATCTCGCTAACTAGAAAGTCAAAAGAACAATGAGATGCGAGATCGCGAGTTAATCAAGGACCATTGGATCAAGAGGACATGTGGAAAAAGATCGTCATCTCGCTGACTGGAAAGTCAAAAGAACAAGTGATATACGAGATCAAGAAATGATCGTGACCATCAATACATCAAAAGATGTGGACCGTTGATCTAAGAGTCTCGCTTATCGCGACTTGGAGTGACGAAAATATCCATCTTAGGATCGGTGAGATGCGAGATCACGAAATGATCGTGACCATCAATACATCAAAAGATGTGGACCGTTGATCTAAGAGTCTTGCCTATCGCGACTTGGAGTGACAAAAATCTCCATCTTAGGATCAGCGAGATGCGAGATCACGAAATGATCGTGATTGTCAATACATCAAAAGATGTGGATTGTTGATCTAAGAGTCTCGCCTATCGCGACTTGGAGTGACAAAAATCTCCATCTTAGGATCAACGAGATGCAAGATCACGAAATGATCCTGACCGTCAATACATCAAAAGATGTGGACCGTTGATCTAAGAGTCTCGCTTATCACGACTTGGAGTGACGAAAATCTCCAATGAAGGAACAACGAGATGCGAGATCACGATGAGATCAGGACTGTTGATTCATCAAGATCATGAACCGTCGATCAGGGTCGATGAAGATCAAGAGTTCGACTGTCTCAGAGAAGACGAAGAGTCTTAAAATGCCAGAGAGACTAAGAAATCTCAGCATAACATACAGTGATGATGGACATGCGGGGTGAACCACTAGAGAAGCTGAAGAATCACGATGATGATCAGACAGAGCACTCGAGAGGTGGAGGATAACGGCGCAGAGTCAGCATGCAGAGGCATTGCGAACACTGCTTGCACAAGGTGTATAGAAGCTATAAATACACCGTACAGAGAAGAGATGGGGTTGTTTTTGTTGCTGTTCGAGTGGTGGTGTTTTTTTATGTGGAAAGTGTGGCAGAAAGAGCAACGAGATGCAACAGAATAGTGATAAGTCGAGTAAGCCATTGTTGAACATTATATCACTGTAGTGAATCTCAGATTCAAAGATTTATATTTCAGGGTGGTTGGGAGGTGCTAGGGAGGACTGTTGTCCTCAGAGGTTCAAGTGGGTACTTGAACATAGGGATTTGGTGCTTCCTTCTAGTTGGTGCTAGAGAAACCAGGGAGTTGGTGCTTCCTTCTAGTTGGTGCTAGAGAAAACAGAGAGTTGGTTCTCTCAACAAGTTGCAGCTTGCTAAACAAAGGTTGTAGCCTCATTATGAGTTGGTGCTCATATGTATGATAATGTAAAGAATGTAATTATTACTTATCATATAAAGAAAAAAAGTTTTTTACCCTGTATGGGTTTCCTTGGAAAATATATGTCTCTGTGTTTCTCATATATGTGATTGATGCTGAATGTGCCTGTGTTTATTTCTCTGCATTATTGTGATCATCATTCAATGTTTCTGTAAAGAGTTTTAAAATAAGCATAATTGTTTAAGCTCAGTAACAACTGATTCACCCCCCCCCCCTCTCAGTTGTCTAACAATTGGTATCAGAGCCGACCCCTTTTATCTAAGGGTAGATCCTAGAGCTTAAACATGTCAAGACATGAAGGAAATTCAACCAATAAGGCCCCTCTGTTCAATGGAATAAACTTTGCCTTTTGTAAAGTTAGAATGAGAACCTACATAATGGATTTAGGTGCAGATGTCTGGGATGTGATAGAGACTGGTTATGTAAAGCCAGTTGTGCTAGCTAATAAGGATGACAAACTAGAATTTATCTTCAATGCTAAGGCTATGAATTCTATCTTGAGTGGGCTTGCAGAAGCAGAATTCGTAAAAGTTATGCATCTAGGAACTGCCAAAGAAATGTGGGACAAACTCATTAACAGTTATGAAGGTAATGAGAAGGTAAAGGATGCAAAGCTTCAAACCTACATAATACAGTTTGAACAACTGAAGATGAAGGAAGATGACACTATTGGAAAATACTTTATGAGAATAGAAGAATTGGTAAATGCAATGAAGGGACTTGGTGAAACAATTGGGGAACCTTCTTTAGTTTAGAAAATCTTGAGATCTCTCCCAGATAGGTTCAACCCGAAGGTCTCTGCTATAGAAGAACTTAATGATCTGAAAACCTTGTAGTTTGACCAACTTCTCAGAACATTGAATGCATATGAAATGAGAATAGTTAAAGATAAACCCACCTCTAGAGAAGCATCATTTAAAGCAGACAAGAATGAGGATTCTGAGCCCGATGAAATTGAAGAAAAATTTGTGAAGAGACTGAAGAAGGGATCAGGAAAATACAAAG
>ML780930.1:345971-365210 GCA_009831015.1 Picea engelmannii
ATTGATCCAGGTGGATATCGGTGGCCACCCACCTTCTCCAACTGGCCCAAAACATGTTTCTGGCAATTTTGGTAATTTACTATTTTTAGCAGTTTTTAACTTCCGGGGCCATTTTGAGGCCCTAAACGATGTTTTTTGAGAAACCGGGGAGAAACATGGATCGTAGATCGATGTTTATCACCCAAAAGTTGTAGTTCTCAGATAGATCTTTCCAATGAGCTATTGAGTGCCCCAAACGGCGATCGTATGCAAAAGTTACGCCCCTCGGAAGTTGATGCACCAACTTACCCAAACGGGGCCCACATGACTTTTGGCGCTTCATCTCCTAGGGTTAGGTTTTTGGATGTCTAGGACTTTTGGCATTCCCATCTATTGTAAAAGGGCCTTCCGAGCCTCATTGTAATCATCTTCTTGCGAATGCGAGTAGCCGTCACATCTCTTCTCAGAGATAAGTTACCACCATTCTAGCGAGTCTTTCACTCTGTATTTTTACAGTCTCTGTACATTTATCTGATTAATAGAAATTGTGTATTACTGTATATCTGTGTTTATGGTTGCGTCTCTGATACATTTCTGTTATATTATTGAATATCTGCAATATCTTTGTACATTTCTTTATTATATCTCCGCTCTCATTTCGTGCCGAAAATAATCCGGATCATTAGCGTAACGTTACGCTGCCGGATTTTTGACTTGACTGACTGCTTGTGAGGAGTTGGGATTTTCCCAGCTTGGATAGGAGTGGTAGCTCAGCCTTGCGAGGTGAGATGGGAAGCTAGACAGAGCATCTGGATTGTGTGTGGCCCCTTTGTGGCTCGAGGGGATAAGGGGGAAGCAGAGTACCCCTAGCGATTGGTTGGGAGGTACCGGTGTAGTCTCGATGGTCGGCGAGGGGAGCGGCATGGAGAAGGAGTGGTATGGAGCACGCGGTCATCATTCAAGGTGGGAGTTAAGGCAATGATATGTTTTTCATTTTGCATGTCGGTTTTAGATAAAAGAATTTTATGATCTCGGTATTGCCGACCTTCCTTGGATCTATGCGATCTCCCGCTCTGCCCTGCGTTTTTGTTGTCTGCATTTTTATATTGTCGGGGGCGTTTTTATATTGCTGGGGGCGTTTTTACATTGCCCTGGGCGTTTTTATATTGTCGGGGGCATTTTTACATTTCCCTGGGCGTTTTTATATTGTCCGGGGCGTTTTTACATTGCCGTGGGTGTTTTTGCATCACTGTGGGCGTTTTTATATTGTCGGGGGCGTTTTTATATTGTCTGGGGCGTTTTTACCTTTGTCGTGGGTGTTTTTACATTTTGTTGTGGGCGTTATAACTTTTGTGGGCATTTAAAATCACAGTGGTCATTTTAACCATTCAGCCATGGCGTTTGTACCTTGTCGTGGGCGTTTCTACCTTTTGTGGGTGTTTTTACATTTTACTGTGGGCATTTATAACTTCTGTGGGTGTTTATAAATATATGGGCATCTCGTTTTTGGTATGGCCATTTTTATATAGATGTCTGGGCAAATGGCTTGGGTAAAATCATTCTGGCATTCGTTTTTGTAAAATCGATTTTGTAAAATCGTTCTGGGAAATGAAGCTGCATATAAAGCAATTGCATGGATGGTGATAGCTAGTAGGGAATGCCGATTTATTGTTATTTCCTTTTTAGTTTCTTATGTAGAGTGACCGTACGCCTTGTATTGAGAAATCAAGAATGCTAATTTCTGTGGCAATTCGTTTTATGTATTCTGACTGGGGGGGGGCATTTTTAAATATGGTTATCATGAAATTTTAGGTTAGTATGGTTATCAATGATTTTTCTTGAATTCACCCAGTTTTTGCACATTAGAACGCTTGCCGGAACTGCGATTATGGGTTCTGAGAAAAGTAAATTACCCAACCTAAACCATAATTGTTTGTACTCTGCATCCTGCCTTTTTTTGGTTGATTAATCAGTACCGTTTGCTTAGAACCAGAACCATCACTCCTATTTCTGTGCACCAGATGCTCGAACCATCTCTCAGTCGCTTCTTTAGAAGCCTTGTTAGGATAAGAGAAGAGATATTATCTCTTTGTTTTCAGATGAATATTCAGATTTAAGAGTTTTACATATTGACTGTAAATATGATATAGATCATAAGTTATTAAGAAATTGTGGTTAAAATTTTTTACAGCTATAAAATAAAGTTAATTTTTTATTATCAACAAATAAAATTGTGAAATAATTAATCATAAAACAATAGTAGTTAAGAATTAAAAATGCAAAGGAAATATGATTACTTATTTGGAATAACACAAGATTGATTTCTCTTAAAATGCATCCTATTAACATGACTTACATTTAAGGATGTAGGTTATTATAAATGTCTTATTAAAATGTTTTTTTATCAATTGTTTTTATCCTATCTTAAATTTAATACATAATATTGATTGGTCCACGATTAATAATTGCTTTTATCCTATCTTAAATTTGATTGTTTTTAATGCCTTATTTTAAATTTGATTGTTTTTATCCTATCTTAAATGTGTTGTAACAGTAATTTACATTGTCATTGGAAGGGTAATGTCATGGTAATTATTATTTCTTAAGTTGTAAGAGTAATGTTTTTCCCCTATAATGTAGAGGGTAAAGTAAGTGTTAGAAATCATATAAAAAGTAATGTCACTATTATTCTATCTGAAATGTTATGTTAATGAAAGGTAATTTTGATGGAATGTCATGAATCGCAATGTAATGAATTGTAAGTGAAGTGCTAAAGTAATGTACTGGGAGGTATTGAAATGAAATGGAGTGTTAATGTAAGGTAATGCATTGTAATGTAACGTTAAGGTAAAGTGGTGTAATGTTTTATGTAAGGCAAGATGATTGTGATTATTGCAAGCCATTGTGATATAAAAGGTATTATCGGCATCATTTCATGGCGACGCTATTATCATTTTCACTAGCGATAGCATACAATTGTAATGCCCTTGAACTAAGTAAAATTGAGATTTTATGACTTAATAAATGGGGGATTGAGATTAATTGGATTTACCTTAAGCTAAAGGTACTCGTTGGTTAATGAAGTTTAAATGGAGTAATTGGTCTGTAATCAATCACAGTTGATTCGTATACAATACTTTGTTTTATTTTGGTTGGTCGTTATCTGAGTCCTTTTGCCTTGCGCCTCCCGTAGAGGACATGGTTACTCATTTACTTATTGTTGTGATTGGCTGTGGTAATTTCATTGCATGGTATGCTTGTGTCGGGTGGGATGTAGACACCTCCTTGTAGCCTAGCATATAAGTCTGTGTGTGTGATTATTTTTGTGTAAGGAATCATGTGCCATATCAAGAGTCTCGGGCCCTTTAAAGGCAGGGTTTCCACTCTTGCGACACACCTGACGAAGATTACTAGTTTATGCCTGAGCAGTCGGCCAGGAGCCTATCTGACCTTCTCTCTCTCCAAAGAAGAGAACTAAGATTAAACGCCCTAGTTTCCTGTGCATAAATGGTAAAATCTACTACTATGGATTCTTCCTTCTGTGTTTGTACTGTGCATAACCTAGTTTGTCGTTAAGTGTTTGCAGTTACCTATTGTGCGCCTTATGTCTATGATTGTTCATGTTTGAAAATACTTTTTGTGCTCCTTATGTCTATGGTCGTTAATGCTTGCAGTTACTTGTTGTGCGCCTTATGTCTTCTTGTTTTGATCATCGTGGTTGCGTCTTGTTAGTCGTCGGGTGGCGACGTAGAGTCAAGTGTGTTTGTTCCTTTTTACACGAGTGCAAACACCTTAAACAAAAAAAAATAAAAAAATTGCACCTATTATCAGAGTTGTTGTTGTAATGAGGAGGTACTTTACATATGGTATCAGATCCGGTTCGACCCGCGGCTTGGGATTCACTATGAATTCCGTTGACATGATTAGATTTTATTATACTGTTGCTGATTGAGTTGATTGTGTGCGTGCAGGTAATCATGGTTAGAGGACGTCGTGGAGGCAGACGACGGGGTGCTAGAGGAGGAGGCGTGATGCATCCAGTAGCATCCACGCCTGAGGGGTCTAACCCCTAGGGAGGCGAGCAGGTTCTCGGACAGGAACAGATAGCATTTGGCGATGTTGTTGGGATGGTGAGATATTTTCAACGTATGTACAAGGAACTGATCAGCCGATTGGACAGAGACGAGGCCAGGGTTTCGGCACCCGCTGAGGTTCCGCCACGCGCACTGACCGTTACAAGTAGCATTTACCGTGAACTCGAGAAGGTTAAATTTCCCAAGTTCTTTGGTGCCCTGGATGGTGCCGCCGCTGAGGCATGGTTGGAGAATATGGTGATGTGCTTCACCCTTCGTGATCATACCTCCAAAATAAAAGTCCACATGGCGGTCTTTCAACTGAAGGGGAGCACTCTTCTATGGTGGAAGATGCTCCTGCCGCAGCTGAACATGGCAGTCGAAGACTTGTCATGGGAACGGTTTGAGGAATGGTTCTGAGAGAGGTACCTTTCTGAGGAATTCATTGAGCGTCATCTCAATGAGTTCAACGCATTACGACAGGGAGGTCGTACGGTTCCCGAGTACGAGGCACGTTTTATGGAGCTGCTCTGGTATGCTCTGCACCTTAACACTGAGAAGCTCAAGGTCAACAGGTTCGTGTTTGGCCTTAACGACAGCCTGCGTGCAAAGGTTAGGATATTGATGCCTCAAACCTTGCACGACGCTGTCCAAAAGGCCCTCATAGCAGAGGAGGAGCTTATTAGTGGGGGTCAGACCAGGACTCCAGCGAGACCAGCAGGGCAGGGTTCTTCTGGTACACCACAGCATCAGACACCAGCGAGACCAGCAGGGCAGGGTTCTTCTGGTACACCACAGCATCAGACACCAGCGAGACATACGTCGGGATATCGTGGCTTCCAGAGAGGGTCCACTTTCACTACACCCCGATGACCGCCACCTCAACAGCGGGCACCTTATCAGGGACCACAACATCAACAACAACAGTTTAGGCCTGTTACGCAGAACAGACCTGGGTTCCAAGCTGGTGGGCCTTCATCTTCTACTTTGGGTACCAGGACTACTGGGCTGAAGAAGGGGTGTTAGGCATGTGGGGAGCCACACTACCAGTGCGACTGTCCTGTGGAGAGGGCCAGAGTGTCTGGATCAGCCGGACCCACTACCGTGGGAGATATGGGCAAGGACCATCGGATTCATGCGACGGTGAATAACCGCCAGGCAGAGCACCAATCGACTGTGCCAGAGATGACAGGTATTGTCGCCTACCAGAGCCTTAGTGTTTTGATAGACCAAGGTGCTACTGAGAGTTTCATTTCTCGTGCAGCGCTAAAAAGGATTAAGGTAAAGGCAGTCAAATAGGACGAGTTTAGCTTCGTAGAGATGGCTTCAGGAGACAAACAGAAGGTTGGAGGAAATGTTACGGGCTGTTCCCTTAACCTGGGAGAGTTTGTCACAAGGGTCAACTTGTACCTCACGATATTGGGATCTTATGACGTCGTGATTGGTATGGATTGGTTGGAATCGCATGAGGCAATACTCAACTGTAAGATGAAATGGTTTAGCTTGGTCGATGATGAAGGACATAGATGTGTGATTGTAGGACGGAACCAGGGAGTATCCCTGAGGTTCGTCTCTTCCTTACAGTTATGGAAGAGTATGCGCAAGAGGTGCAAGCTATATGTGATCCTTGCACTAAACGAAAAAGGAGTAGCGGAAGGTCTAGAACACCTTCCGGTGGTGAAGGAGTTTGCGAACGTATTTCCAGAGGAGTTACCTAGGATGCCGCCAGAAAGGGAATTGGAGTTTACCATAGACCTGAAACCGGGGACTGAACCGATAGCAAGAACGCCTTATCGGATGTCGACCCCGGAGTTGCAAGAGATGAAAATGCAGCTGAAGGACTTTTTGGACCTGGGACTGATATGCCCTAGTGTGTCATTGTGGGGTGCACCAGTTATTTTCATATGAAAGAAGGATGGATCATGGAGGCTTTGCATTGACTACCATCAACTAAACAAGGCTACGATCAAGAATCAGTATCCCTTACCAAGAATCAATGATCTATTCGATCAAATGAAGGGTGCGACGGTGTTCTCCAAGATCGATCTGCGATCGAGGTACCACCAGTTGCGGATCAAGGAGGATGACATCCCTAAGACCGTCTTTAAGACGAGATTTAGACATTACAAGTTTACTGTTTTACCGTTTGGACTGACAAACTCCCCAGGGGTATTTATGAGTTTGGTGAATGGGGTGTTCCGCGAGTACTTGGACAAGTTCGTCCAAGTATTCATTGATGATATTTTGATCTACTCTCGGACGATGGAGGAGCATGAAGAGCACTTGTGCTTGGTACTACAGTGATTACGAGAGCACAAACTATATGGGAAGTTGTCCAACTGCTCTTTTTATCAATCAAGGATTCACTACTTAGGGCATGCCATCTTCGGCGAAGGCATCGCCATGGATCCAGCCAAGGTTGAGGCTATTATGGAATGGCCTGCGCCGAAGAATGTCACAGAAGTGCGTAGTTTTATGGGTTTAGCAGGATACTATCGACGATTTTTCGAGGGATTTTCAAAGATAGCAAATCCGATCACGAAATTGCAGAAGAAAAACAAGAAGTTTGTCTGGACCGATAAATGCGCAGAAGCATTTTGAAGGATTAAAGAGTTGTTGACCACAGTGTCGATACTAAAGGTCCCTGACATGGACGTAGACTTCTTGGTATACAATGACGCATCCAAGGAAGGTTTAGGCGGAGTCTTGATGCAAGACAGACGAGTGATTTCTTACATTTCGAGGAAGTTGAGAAGGCATGAGGAGAACTATGCGACGCACGATTTGGAGTTATTAGCCATCATATATTCCTTGAAGGTTTGGAGACAATACCTTGTTGGACGAAAATTTGAATTAAAGACTGATCATTGTGGGCTGCAACAAATTTTCACGCAAAGCGACATGAACACACAACAACGGCGTTGGTCAAAATTTCTTAGCGAGTACGACTTCGAGATTACTTACACAAAGGGAACAGTGAACCGAGTGGCTGATGCTTTGAGTCAAAGACCACGCATCTTTTCGGTGTTTCCTCTTCAGACGAATCTAAGTGAGAATATTCTCACTTTACAGCGTGACGATGACTGGTACAAAGAAGTTGAGGATTTTATCGGACAAAACACAATGATGGTACCACGATATGAGGTATTTTATTTTGATAAAGATGGGTTATTGAGGCTTAGAGGTTAGATTTACGTACCACCAAACGACGAGTTGAGGATGTTGATCCTGAGTGAGGCTCATAGAACAGTTTACATGGCTCACCCAGGAGTCACGAAGATGAGGGCAAACCTTAAACCCTTATTCTTCTGGAAGGGAGTGAAGGCTGACATAGTCAATTATGTGGCCAGATGTCTAGAGTGTCAGCAGGTAAAGGATGAACATAGACACTCGACAAGATTACTTCAACACATGCCATTCCGGAATCGAAATGGGAATTTATTTCGATGAATTTTATTGTTGGATTGCCATTGATGGCAAGGAGACACGACTCAATTTTTGTATTAGTAGACACTCTGATGAAGAGTGCTCACTTTATTCCTGTGTGTACGACATATCAGGCACCTGACATAGCGAGAGTTTTCATCAGTGAGATTGTGAGGTTGCATGGCGTGCCTAAGAAGATTATATCCGATTGAGGATCAATGTTTACTGGACGATTTTGGACGAGTTTCCAAGAGGCCTCAGGGACCCAACTTAACTTTAGTACTGCGTATCACCCAAAAACGGACGGACAAACAGAACGAATGAACCAAAACTTGGAAGACATGTTGCGCATGTACGTTATGGACCAACAAAAGTGTTGGGAGGAATTCTTGCCTCTAGTAGAGTTAACTTACAACAACAATTACCAGAGCACCATTAAGATGGCACCTTTTGAGTTTCTTTATGGGAGACCGTGTCAGACGCCCTTGAGTTGGGATATGCTTGAGGATAGGGTCCTGGTGGGACCAGAAGCGATCCAAGAAATGGAAGAGAAAATGAAAACCATAAGACAAAGGATTAAAGAAGTGTAGGATTGACAGAAGAGTTATGTCGATGCGCACCAAGTCGACCGTAGTTACGAGGTCGGCGATCCAGTCTTCTTGCGGGTTAAACCGCATAAGAGTTTGATCAAGTTTGGAAAGGGAGCTAAACTCTCTCCTAGGTTCATGGGACCTTTCGAGATTGTGGAGAGAAAGGGGCCCGTGGCCTATTGACTAGCCTTGCCTGATTCTTTGAGGCGTATGCACGATGTTTTTCATGTATCTATTTTGAGACATTATATTAGTGATCCTACACACATGATTGACATAAGTTCCTTCTAGGTATCAGACGAGGGAGCGCTCACGACTGAGACAGTCTGCATCTTAGATCATCACGTTCGATAGTTACAACGTCAAATGATAGATCAGGTCAAGGTCCAGTGGGACAATTATAGTCCGCACTCGGTGACCTGGGAGGATGCATATGATATGCGCCAGCAGTTTCCATTTTTGTTTGATAGATACACTTATGATACTATGGTACTTTTATTTCGGCATTTATACTGAGAAACTTCGGGACGAAGTTTAGACCAAGAGGGGGTGTATGTAACATCCCTCTCTGGCGCACTGAGAAAACTTATTCTTTGAGGACAGTTGCTTGCAAGTGATCTGGACTCTTATGATGATAAAACATTTATCCTTGATTATGATGTGTTATGATAGATGACATGATGTTTTATTTCTTTGACGTAGACAGGTGCTATTGACTCAGTTTGATTGAGTGTGCAGGGTTTTGGACCTTGACGATGCAGAGGCATCAATGGAACCCCTTGGACTCCGGATTGAGTCAGGGAGTGTGCTATTTGGGTTGATTTATTTACTGTGATATTTCATTGATTTGATGATATGATGTTGACATGTTCTGACATGATTGTTGATGATGCAGGCTGATGATAGCTTGCTGACCAGACTCACATATGGAGTAAAGGGGCCACACCCGATTTCCAGAGAGGTTGAGGGAGAGGTGTGGACAACAACCCTGACATAGCCTACTAGCACTCCCGTCGTGGCTCGAACTGTAGGTTAACGATTACCTAGTTCGAGAGGACCCACGATGCCATGAGGGAAGACTGCGACAGTCGCTCATGATGATTCTAAGCGGTGCGCAATAAGGCGGGGGCCTTATTCCTTAGAGCCCTTAGTCTCCCACAAGTTCACCTGGTGGAGTGTTGACTCTAGGGGTTATAGATGTCTACCAATCAGTCAAGTTGGTGAGTGGTACCCTTGGAGCACGTGGTGCATCCTGAAGGGCACGTCGCGCAAAAGAAACACAAGTTGGTGAGTGGCACCCTTGGAGCACGTGGTGCATCCTGAAGGGAACGTTGCGCAAAAGAAACACAAGTTTGCAAGTGGCACCCTTGGAGCATGTGGTCCATCCTGAAGGGCACGTCGCGCAAAAGAAACGAATGAGGCGAGTGGCACCCTTGGAGCACGTAGTGCATCCTGAAGGGCACGTTGCATTGATGATGATGAAGTAACAAACCTAGATGGCCCTAAGACATTAACGCCTTAAGAAATACTTAAACAACTTCCCTAACCAAGTGTCGCCCAATTCAGAATCTAAGTCCTAAGTCTAAAACTTTTCTATGGTAAAAATTTAGTCTAACCTTAAAGAAAACGACCCTAGCATAAAAATAACAATTTAAACAAAAACCCACTTAAGTAATAGTTGTGTATTCATAAAATTCTTGGGGTAAATGACGAGAGTAAGAATTAAATTAAAACTAATGGTTTTAAAATTTTGCAAAGAAGAAATTATTTCCTAATTTGTGAAAGTACAAAACATATTAAATAAATAATAAAAGGGAAAGATTTAACAACGCAACTGCCATTTTGGGATTTAATAAAAGGGGAAAGAAGTGAATAATAAGAATTAGGAAACTAAGTAATGGAGGAAACTTAATAAAGGAAAGATGGGAACTCATGGTAAAAAGAAAGGTCAACATAGTAAGGAATCGGCATTTAAGAACCTGCTAATTTGAGCTAATTTAGTAACATTTTTTTTTAAGGAAAGTATTTAAAACATGTAAGGGGATCTAGGAACACCTAGGAGTAAATTTAGGAGCGACTCTAGGTGGGTGAGGGAAATGAGTAAATTAATAAATTAAAGAAAATAGTTACTTGAGGAAAGAGGGGGATGGACGACACTTGTGCGAATGAGATCATTTAGTATTTTTTTATTAAAACTTAATTAAAATGTGATTTAGGGAAAGTTGGAGGTTGGAAAAAACTCTATAAAAGAAATGGAAGATGAAGAAGAAAAGGGATCCGCGGTTAGCATAACGTTACGCTGCCAGATTTGTGACTTGACTGATTGCTTGTGAGGAGTTGGGATTTTCCCAGCTTGGATAGGAGTGGTAGCTCGGCCTTGCGAGGCGAGCTGGGAAGCTAGACGGACCATCTGGATTGTGTGTGGTCCCTTTGTGGCTCGGGGGGCTAAGGGGGGAGCAGAGTACCCCTAGTGATTGGCTGGGAGGTACCGGTGTAGTCTCAACGATCTACGAGGGGAGCGGCACGGAGCAGGAGTGATACAGAGCACGCGGTCAACATTCAAGGCGGGAGTTAAGGCAACGATATGTTTTTCATTTTGCACGTCGGTTTTAGATAAAATAATTTTATGATCTCAGCATTGTCGACCTTCCTTGGATCTATGCGATCTCCCACTCTGCCTTGCATTTTTTTTGTTTGCATTTTTATATTGCTAGGGGCGTTTTTATATTGTCGGGGGTGTTTTTACATTGCCCTGGGCATTTTTATATTGTCAGGGGTGTTTTTACATTGCCCTGGGCGTTTTTATATTGCCTTGGGCATTTTTACATTGCCGTGGGTGTTTTTGCATCACTGTGGGCGTTTTTATATTGTCACAGGCATTTTTATATTGCCGGGGGCGTTTTTACCTTTGCCGTGGGTGTTTTTACATTTTGTTGTGGGCGTTATAACTTCTGTGGGTGTTTAAAATCACAGTGGGTGTTTTAACCATTCAGTCATGGCATTTGTACCTTGTCGTAGGCATTTCTACCTTATGTGGGTGTTTTTACATTTTACTGTGGGCGTTTATAACTTTTGTGGGCGTTTATAAATGTATGGGGATCTCGTTTTTGGTATGGGCATTTTTATATAGATGTCTGGGAAAATCACTTGGGTAAAATCGTTCTGGAATTCATTTTTATAAAATCAATTTTGTAAAATCATTCTGGGAAATGAAGCTGCATATAAAGCAATTGCATGGATGGTGATAGCTAGTAGGTAATGAAGATTTACTGTTATTTCCTTTTTAGTTTCTTATGAAGAGTGACCATACGCCTTGTATTGAGAAATCAAGAATGCTAATTTCTATGGCAATTCGTTTTATGTGTTATGACTGGGGGGGGCATTTTTAAATATGGTTATCATGAAATTCTAGGTTAGTATGGTTATCAATGAATTTTCTTGAATTCGCCCAATTTCTGCACATTAGAATGCTTGCTTGAACTGTGATTATGGGTTCTGAGAAAAGTAAATTACCAAACCTAAACCATAATTGTATGTACTCTGCGTCCTGCCTTTTTGCCGCTGATTGATCAATATCATTTTCTTATAACCAAAACCATCACTCCTATTTCTGTGCACCAGATGCTCGAACCACTCTCAGTCGTTCCTTTAGAATCCTTGTTAGGATAAGAGAAGAGATATTATCTCTTTGTTTTCAGATGAATATTCAGATTTAAGAGTTTTACATATTGACTGTAAATATCATATAGATCATAAGTTATTAAGAAATTGTGGTTAAAATTTTTTACAGCTATAAAATAAAGTTAATTTTTTATTATCAATAAATAAAATTGTGAAATAATTAATCATAAAACAGTAGTAGTTAAGAATTAAAAATGCAAAGGAAATCTGATTACTTATTTGGAATAACACAAGATTGATTTCTCTTAAAATTAATCCTATTAACATGACTTACATTTAAGGATGTAGATTATTATAAATGTCTTATTAAAATGTTTTTTTATCAATTGTTTTTATCCTATCTTAAATTTAATACATAATATTGATTGGTCCACGATTAATAATTGATTTTATCCTATCTTAAATTTGATTGTTTTTAATGCCTTATTTTAAATTTGATTGTTTTTATCCTATCTTAAATGCGTTGTAACAGTAATTTACATTGTCATTGGAAGGGTAATGTCATGGTAATTATTATTTCTGAAGTTGTAAGAGTAATGTTTTTCCCCTATAATGTAGATGGTAAAGTAAGTGTTAGAAATCATATAAAAAGTAATGTCATTATTATTCTATCTGAAATGTTATGTTAATGAAAGGTAATTTTGATGGAATGTCATGAATCGCAATGTAATGAATTGTAAGTGAAGTACTAATGTAATGTACTGGGAGGTATTGAAATGAAATGGAGTGTTAATGTAAGGTAATGCATTGTAATGTAACGTTAAGGTAAAGTGGTGTAATGTTTTATGTAAGGAAAGATGATTGTGATTATTGCAAGCCATTGTGATATAAAAGGTATTATGGGCATCATTTCATGGCGACGCTATTATCATTTTCACTGTTAGCGATAGCATACAATTGTAATGCCCTTGAACTAAGTAAAATTGAGATTTTATGACTTAATAAATGGGGGATTGAGATTAATTGGATTTACCTTATGCTAAAGGTACTCATTGGTTAATGAAGTTTAAATGGATTAATTGGTCTGTAATCAATCACGGGTTATTCATATACAATACCTTGTCTTATTTTGGTTGGTCGTTATCTGAGTCCTTTTGCCTTGCGCCTCCCATGGAGGACGTGGTTGCTCATTTACTTATTGTTGTTCTTGGCTGTGGTAATTTACTCATTGTGTGGTATTCTTGTGTCAGGTGGGATGTAGACACCTCCTTATAGCCTAGCATATAAGTCTGTGTGTGTGATTATTTTTGTGTAAGGAATCTTGTGTCGTATTAAGAGTCTCGGCCCCTTTAAAGGTAGGGTTTCCACTCTTGCGACACACCTGATGGAGATTACTAGTTTCTGCCTGAGTAGTCGGTCAGAATCCTATCTGAACTTCTCTCTCTCTCTGGAGCAGAGAACTAAGATTAAACGCCCTGCTTTTTTGTGCAGAAATGGTAAAATCTACTACTATGGATTCTTCCTTCTGTGTTTGTACTGTTGTTATAGGATAAATCCGTAAGTGCGGACACGAACCGATCTCCCTAGATCCACCTGGTATCTAGAACAAAACAGGACATAATAATACACTTTCCCTAGATCTAGCCTATTGAATGAACTAAGAGATACGGGTTATGGACATACCTTATGAACGCTCTCCTTAGATCTATGTTGTTCCAAGCTTTTCTCCAATGCTCTCATCCCGTCCAGATCACAACAAAATGAACCAATCGAAGTAAAGGTAGATTAATATATTCAATAGCTAGTCTATACATATGATCAAGGAATTATGTAATAAAGTGACATCATCTTTATGGGAAAGGGACATATTGTTGTATTGAATTAATTGAAAGTGAAACTTACAACCTGAGCCTTGATGTCATAGGTCTCCTTTCGATGGCTTCTAGCTCTGACACACACACTTGCTCGTGCATGAAGAAAATCAACTACTTGTAATGACCTTGTTGTCGTCTCTTGCTGCTGTAGCAGCAGTTCTCCATACAGTCTTGCACTAATTCTAAAATCAATACCTTGCTAACTTGCTTCTTGCTTAACTTCACTTAACTTTTTCCATAAGCAATCTCCTCAATATATAGGAGAAGATAGATTAGTTACTTGGATAAGGAATGATCCCAAGATATCTGGAATGCCAGTACTTGAATAACCACTCGAAATCCAACTCACCCTTCTAGAAGGTTTGAGATTCTTATCTTTTTCCCCTTTAAGAGCATGTTCGCACCCTAATCATGAGTAAAGTGCGAGAAGTTCGCACCCCAGCTTAAGGTAGCCTACGGGAATCATTCATTCTCGCAGGAGAATATATAAGTAGCCTGCGAACATGTTTCAAAATGTGAGTTCTGGAAGAAGACAACTGTAACTTTCCTCAGGAAAGTGTTCTTGGTAAAGAGCTTGATTTTCCATCATCATGACATCATCACCATGACCAAATTTGTGGATAACAGAATGCCCCCCAAAGTCTGAGAGTGGAACTAGTGACAGTCGATAGACTTTGTAAGCTGCATGTGTGTGTCAAGAACCAAAAGCACATCTAATCAAAGACCTGCAAACATCCAAGCATCAACAGAATATCATATATCAATTCCGAGGTAGGCATTCCCATACTCAGATCGTACTCAGACCATGATCAGATCAAGGTCATGGCCACCAATCATACACTGTGGATCCATGCCGTCACTATATAGCACAGCCACCTGAATACACTGTGGATCTGTGCGACAAATTTTCAGTCAAGACGACATAGCCACGAAACATACATAGTGGATCTATGTGTTGCAAGTTATTTATACTCCATCACAACCTGGATGACAAAGATAATATCCAGGGTCTTCAATCTCGTCGCCTAGAGTACGAATCTGACCATGTGATTACATGTATCGAATTCGAACATGGTAGAAACCACTTGATTACCGATCATTGATGTATACCGTTAACAAGTGCGAGGGAAATCACCATTGATGTCAATGACTCCCAAGGTACGATAGTACAATCCATCGACTGTGAATAAATGAGTTGATGTCGAACACCCGACATAATCTCTTGATCAGGGGTCAATGATGTAAAACCACTGTCGAAAGCGAGAAACTTGCCATTGAGGCATGCAAGCTTCAAGGTACTGAATAATTTCTAAGTCTCGATTCTGGATAATGTGCTGAAGTCGACAGAACAAGACTCATCACAGGAGGGCCTTGATATATCCCACATCAGTGACACGAAATGAGTAACAGAGTTCGAAAGTGAAACAGAGTATGTGACAATTGGACTTTGGACACAGGGAAGGCCGACATGGAATGAAAATATAACCACAGATGGCCGACTCAAAAAGGGGTTGGATGGCTCTTGAACATATGGATGACCTGACCAACGATTTGGCAGCATTGACTCAAATATGACACATGGAAAGACCTTGTTATTGAATCGAATGAGAGACAAATGGATTTCCCAAACTGGCTTCAAATGATGAATAGGGGGTGTCATGTTCAAGAGCGACACTTACTACCAATTAACACAAAGATGAAACATATCCCTTTCCCCAATTTTCCCCCACCATTTCTGGCAAGTACCTCTTTATTTTTATGCAAGCTTGAAGAGGATCACATATTCTTGTTGATATAAGCTCATTCTTCGGACGAGTCCCTCGGAGTATTTTTAACGAACCCTAAGAAGGAGTGGTTCGGTCCCATCACGGGTCAGTCAATGTTTGTTTAACGAGTCCAGAGATAGAAAACTCGAAGGTTTTTCAGGATTATAGAGTTTGGAAAAACACTCAAAAGAGAACTCTCTCAGTGCCTTTTTCGTACAAAATTCCAACGAGACTGAAAAAGGGTTAAACTATCGCTCGAAGGACGCGTAACTTCAAATACTTTAACGAGTGTGAAAAGAGCAAGATCGCTCGGCAATCTTTCCATATTTAGGGAGTCGTGAAAAGATCTTAAGGTTAACTCCAGGGGGGTTCCTTTTTCATGTAACCACATCGAGCCCGGAAAAGAGATAAAACAATGCTCGATCACGTTCTAGGTTTTTCGCAAGTGCAAGAACAGATAAAAGGCACTTGAGGTTTTTAGATCAAAACCATAAGAAACAAACAAAAACACATCATATCGCAAAATTTTTTTGTCCATAATCATCTGCATTGGGTACCTGCAAGTCGTTTTACTCACTTTCGTATTAGAAATTAGGGTAAAATAGTGAATAAATATAAAAAAACCCACTTTTATCATGATAAAAAGTAAATAAAACAAATTTACCATTCATTTTTACCATATTGTTTTACCCATTTACCATTGTAGTGCAAAAAACTTCCATTTTACCTTCGATCTTCATCGTTGATTTTCGAGAGTTTCGGGGCATCATTCCATGAACCGTCTGGATTAGATTGGTAAGTTCTCCATTCTCTAGCTTTTCATGGTTTAATTTCATGGTTTTAGTGGCTAAATTTCAAGTTTTGAGTTAGTTTTAGAAACCCTATGCATGAATAAGGATTCTCGCAGGCTGTCCATACGGGGCCTACGAGAAGTTCTCATTCTCGCAGGTGGGCTTGAGCTACAGTGCGAGAAGTTCGCACTGTGCGTTATAATCCACCTGCGAACAGCGCCGAGCCCAAATTTTTTTATAATATTTGGCCAATAAAACCAATTTTTCTCATGTTTTAGATCATTAACTATCTTCACATGGTTGCCATGCAGGTTAATAACCATCACAATGGTGCTCGAATGGAGAGAACGGGAACATGAGGAAGACAATACCAATGCCGAAAATCACCCTCAAACCATGTCCGCTTTAAGAGATTGTGGTCTCCTAAAGTATTTCCGCATACCGGGCATGAGAGCCCAAGTTCGATTGTTGGAACATTTAGTCCGGATGTGGGATTCGGATCAGCAGGTTCTTACTGTCGGTATTCATACATTGACGATTGATATTGAGGATATATATTTCTTGACTGGGTTATCAAGACGGGGTTCTTATGTCAGTTTGACTGGTAACCGCAGAGGTGGTATGAAAATGAGTGAGTATTGCCGAGAGTATTGCGTGCCAGAGGCTGAACGACAAAAAGGAAAAGTGGCCATTTGGGGAGTGACTGATATAACTCTCCGTACCATTCTCTTCACTATAGCTCGTATGGAAGGAAGTGCTGCCCCGCATATGGCTCTACAGAGCTATTTTCAGTATGCCCTCGAGTGTGTTGAGCCCCGGGTATTCAACTGGGCTGATGCAGTGTTACGCAATCTTAAGAAACAACTGACCAAATGCAGGCGTGGAAATCTAAAGTAGTTTGGTTATGGATCACTGCTAGTGTCATTCTTCTGTGAGAGGGTCCCAGTGTATAGGCTTCAGGCTGACTGGCTCTTTCCGGGTCCCAGGGATCCACGGATGTTACGATGGTGCCAACTCATGGCTAGACATGTGACAGGACCGATCGTCAGGTATGACGATCGCTTCTTCGACTGGCTCCAAGGCCAGGTTTTGATGATAGAGGATTATGCGTATGCTGGCTTGGAATTTCGCGGTGATCCTGACCTGTCCCTTCCTTAAGACACACAGTGGGGAGATATTGGTAAGAAGTACACCAACTTTTAACTTTTTAGATATTTTTGTATTTTCATCATATTAAATGTTTTTGGTTTTTATAGAATCATCCAAAGACTAACATCAATAATTTTATTGATAACACAGATGTTGGGGCATATAGACCAGCTGGTAGTTCTCCTTTCCAGCGTCGAGGAGAGGCAGTAGTCGCAGTCCCCCAGTATGCCGAGGACTATCTTACAGTGGAGAAAAACTTAGAGGGTCTGATGGGCGATGTTCCAGAGATGCCTCTGGAGGAGATCCCACGACGCGATCAATGTCATACTATGGGAGTCTCTGCCTCCATGGGTCGCTTGCTCCGCAGAGTTGCCAGGACCTTAGCGTGCTATCGTGAACATCATTAGTGATGTCACTTTGTAGAAGCCAGGAGCTTCAATTTTTTATTTTTGGTCTTCGGACACATTTTGTAAACAACAAACTTTGATCGTTATATATACATGAGTTCTACCGGCTTACTTTACATTGTGTACATTTTAATGTGTTTGATTTTATAAGTGATTTAAATGCCTGTCCAATACATAATTAACTAAAGCATCTGTCAATGTATTAAGACTTCTCGGAATGTGTTGATATTCTATGTAATCAAAATGTCTTTCCAAGAGGCGAATCCGCAAATATATCCTTAATAGAGTAGGACTTCGAATAGAATATACATTATTGAGTTGTAGTACTACCAACTGCGAGTCAAGTCGAACAACCAAATAACGAATTCCGAGAGAGATAGCATCAACCAATAATTCAACCACGGCACTATACTCTGCAATGTTGTTGGTTGCTCGGCCAAGACATATACCTCGTAGAGATATGAGTTCGTTTGTCGGGGCATAGATTGCCCAAGCAGCGGAATCTAGGTTCTGAGTACTACGACTAGCACCGTCGGCGAAGCCAATATAAGGTAGCGAATACTCCGACATCTGGCAATCAAACATAACGTCATGTAAGGGAAGACACCAAATAACATCAAAAGAAAAACTAAAGTAACACACTCACGCAGTATGATACATAAAATACACATACTCATTCACAAATGACTTATGCATAGTACTTCTTTAAGTACAACCCATTCCTGGGTTCACTCAAAGGTACACCATCATAATCAACTAGTTCATACGCTCCTTTTTCCAACACTCTGCAAACAATGTAAGGCCCACGCCACATTGGTTCGAATTTCCCAGCTCCTAGGACATCTTTATCTTGTTCATATAGAAGAACAAGATCTCCTTCAAAGAAGACACGAGGTTTGACATGCTTGTCATACTGTACCTTAACATGTTTTTTCTGGGCTTCTATAACAAGAGTAGCGTCATGACGAGTCTCGTCTAATCGCATCAAATACAACAGAAGTTCCTCTTCGACAGAAGTATTAGGTAAGAGCTCTACAACTAACTTCAAAGATGGTATCTCACATTCTATTGGCAGAATGGCTTCCATGCCATAAACTAGTCGAAAAGGTGTGAATCCCGTGGCAGACTTAAAAGATGTCCGATATGCCCATAATGCCGAAAATAACATCGTGTGCTAGCTAGTTTTATGGATTCCTATCATCCGTCGAATCATAGTTATAAGAACCTTATTGATGGCTTCGACCTGGCCATTGGCCTATGGATAATAGGGCGTTGAGCTATCATGACGAAGGCCCAACTTCTCTATAAGTTCAGACATCATATTATTTCTAAAATGACTACCGTGATCGGTAACGATAGCCTGAGGAACACCAAAGCGAGTGATGACATGGATGAAAATGAATAAGGCTGCAGTCTTCCTAGTATTGTCGAATGTCGGCATCGCCTCGGCCCACTTTGTGAAATAATCAACAGCTACAATAATGTAACCATGCCCCCCGGTCGAGTGAGGGTGACATGTCATGAAGTCAATGCCCCATTTAGCAAAAGGACCTACTGAGACTA
>ML780930.1:373480-397946 GCA_009831015.1 Picea engelmannii
AAGCAAGTAAAAATCAAACTGGCTTATAGACCCAGAAGGTCTCTCAGGGTATCCTGAGGACTCAGAGACTAACAAATCAAGAGAAAAATGCAAACAGAGAAAATGGCCACAGAAAGTTCAAAAACCAAAAAGACAAAAGGGATGCTCCCCAGCGGAGTCGCCAATTTTGTTATAGGATAAATCTGTAAGTGCGGACACGAACCGATCTCCCTAGATCCACCTGGTATCTAGAACAAAACAGGACAGAATAATACACTTTCCCTAGATCTAGCCTATTGAATGAACTAAGAGATAAGGGTTATGGACATACCTTATGAACTCTCTCCTTATATCTCTGTTGTTCCAAGCTTTGCTCCAATTTTCTCGTCCCATCCAGATCACAACAAAACGAACCAATAGAAGTAAACGCAGATTAATATATTCAATAGCTAGTCTATACATATGATCAAGGAATTATGTAATAAAGTGACATCATCTTTATGGGAAATGGACATATTGTTGTATTGAATTAATTGAAAGTGAAACTTACAACCTGAGCCTTGATGTCATAGGTATCCTTTCGATGGCTTCTAGCTCTGACACACATACTTGCTCATGCATGAAGAAAATCAACTACTTGTAATGACCTTGTTGTCGTCTCTTGCTGTTGTAGCATCAGTTCTCCATACAGTCTTGCACTAATTCTATAATCAATCCCTTGCTAACTTGTTGCTTGCTTAACTTCACTTAACTTTTTCCATAAGCAATCTCCTCAATATATAGGAGAAGATATATTAGTTACTTGGATAGGGAATGATCCCAAGATATCTGGAATGCCAGTACTTGAATAACCACTCGAAAGCCAACTCACCCTTCTAGAAGATTCCCTTCTAGAAGGTTTGAGATTCTTATCTTTTTCCCCTTTAAGAGCATGTTCGCACCCTAATCATGAGTACAGTGTGAGAAGTTCGCACCCTAGCTTAAGATAGCCTACGGGAATCAGGCATTCTCGCAGGAGAATATATAAGTAGCCTACGAACATGTTTCAAAATGTGAGTTCTGGAAGAAGACAACTGTAACTTTTCTCAGGAAAGTGTTCTTGGTAAAGAGCTTGATTTTCCATCATCATGACATCATCACCATGACCAAATTTGTGGATAACAACTGTGCATAACCCAGTTTGTCGTTAAGTGTTTGCAGTTACCTGTTGTGCGCCTTATGTCTATGATCGTTCATGTTTGCAAATACTTGTTGTGCGCCTTATGTCTATGGTCGTTAATGCTTGCAGTTACTTGTTGTGCGCCTTATGTCTTCTTGTTGTGATCATCGTGTCTGCGTCTTGTTAGTCATCGGGTGGTGACGTAGAGTCAAGTGTGTCTGTTCCTTTTTACACGAGCGCACACAACTTAAACAAAAAAAAAATATTGCACCTGTTATCAAAGTTGTTGTCATAAAGAGGAGGTACTTTACAGGGGCCACACACGATTTCCAGAGAGGTTGAGGGAGAGGGGTGGACAACAGCCCTGCCACAGCCTACTAGCACTCTCATCGTGGATTGAAATGTAGGTTAACGATTACCTAGTTCGAGAGGATCCACGATGATGTGAGGGAAGACTGCGATAGTCGCTCATGATGATTCTAAGGGGCGTACAATAAGGTGGGGGCCTTATTCCTTAGATCCCTTAGTCTCCCACAAGTTCACCTAGCAGAGTGTTGACTACGGGGGTTATAGATGTCTACCAAAAATTCAAGTTAGCGAGTGGCACCCTTGGAGCACGTGGTGCATCCTGAAGGGCACGTCGTGAAAAAGAAACACAAGTCGGTGAGTGGCACCCTTGGAGCACGTGGTGCATCCTGAAGGGAACGTCGCGTGAAAGAAACACAAGTTAGCGAGTGGCACCCTTTGAACATGTAGTGCATCCTAAAGGGCACGTCGTCCAAAAGAAACAAACGAGGAGAGTGGCACCCTTGGAGCACGTGGTGCGTCCTGAAGGGCACGTCGCATTGATGTTGAGGAAGGAACAAACCTAGATGGCCCTAAGACATTTAACACCTTAAGAAATTCTTAAAATGACTTCCCTAAATAATTTTCACCCAGTTCAGAATCTAAACCTAAGTCTAAAACTTCTCTAGGGTAAAATTTTGTTTAGCCTTAAGAAAAGACCCCATAAAAATAAAAATAAAGATATAAACTAAAACCCACTTAAGTAATAGTTTTAGTCTTCTTAAATTTAGAGGGTAAAATGAAGAGAGGAATAATTTAATTAAAATCTGTGGTTTTAAATTGTAAAGAGGAAATAAATTATTTAACGTGTGGAAGTATAAAAAGATTTTAAATTAATAATAAAGGGAAAGGAGTAAATAGTGCAACTTCCATTTTGGCTCTAATAAAAAGGGGAAAGAAGGGAATAATAAGAATCAGGAAACTAAGCAATGGAGGAAACATAATAAAAGAAAGTTGGGAACTTATGGTAAAAAGTGAGGTCAACATAGTAAGGAATCTGCAATTAAGAACCTTCTAAATTGAGCTAATTTAACAACTTCATTTTTAGGGAAATTATTTAAAACATGTAAGGGGATCTAGGAACACCTAGGAGGAAATTTAGGTGCAACTCTAGGTGGGTGAGGGAAATGAGAAAAATAATAAATTTAAAGAAAATAATTATTGGAGGAAAGAGGGGGATGGATGACACTTGTGCGAAGGAGAATATTTAGAATATTTTTATTAAAACTAAATTTAAATGTGATTTAGGGAAAGTTGGAGGTTCTTAAACTCTATAAAAGAAAGGGAAGATGAGGAAGAAAGGGATCGGCTGTTAGCGTAATGTTACGCTGTCGGAATTGTGACTTGACTAATTACTTGTGGAGAGTTGGGATTTTCTATCTTGGATAGGAGTGGTAGATCGGCCTTGTGAGGAAAGTTGGGAAGCTAGACGGACCATCTAGATTGTGTGTGGCCCCTTTGCGGCTTGGGGGGCTAAGGGGGAAACAAAGTACTCCTAGTGATTGGCTGGGAGGTACATGTGTAGTCTCTACGGTCGGTGAGCGGGAGCAGCGCAGAGCAGGAGCGGCATGGAGTGCGGGGTCAACATTCGAAGGGGAGTTAAGGAAACAGTATGATCTTTAATTGGTGGAGTAGAATGCATATTTTTATTTTAGCAATTTGAATTTTATTGTTGTAAAAGTCGACTCAGCTGTTGAAATCCGGAATTCGTTGGAATAATCAATACTTAGGCTTTTGTATCCAAATCTTAAAAACCTTGGGACTGTGTTGGAATGCAATTGTTGTGTGAAATTATTTTTGGGTGCGTTACCCATTGTTGACTGCAATGTTTTTTTTTTTTTTTTACTCGTGATTGTAATTAAACAACCCGACAGAGTTTTTACCCATATTTTGGCAGAGGGTTAGCCATTTACTTGCCGACGAATTCACTCTTTTTCTTGGCAGCGATTTCGCTCATGTTAACACTCAGCTTTTGGTTTTAAAAAGGAAAACTCAGCGGCTTTAACGAATTGTTTTTAACCTCTGTGAATGATTGAATGCCTAAATCAAATTCTGGAGTGTTCGATTGTTTTCTAAACCAAAATTTACATTTTTGAGTCAATGAGTTTGCATGTTGCTTAAATTCCTGAGGTTATATGTCTAAGGTGACTAAATCTACCAGTAGCTAATGCCTGGAGGGTCCGATTCGATTGTTGTGCACCTTATGTTCAATTTGGTGCAGTGAGTTTTTGATGAAGTTCCGTTTAGAATGTTTGCAGTGAACTTTATGAAATCAAAAAAAAATTGTGTGCTATAAAATTTCACGTAGGTTAGTTTACGATTGGATCTGGAAATAACACCTTGGGTTAGAAGTTCCTCGTCTGATCTGGTTGATTTTACCTGTCCGAAGTTACCCTTATGAATAGAAAACTACAGGTTGACGCATTACCACCGAAATGGATGAGTCGCCTTATTGATTTAGAACCCAGAGCTTTTGTCCAACCCCTTCCTTCTTCCCTGCCATTCCAGCCTCTAGCAAAAGAACTGTAGAGCACTCACGTTTTTTTTTTTAAGGAAATCGTGGGGTCTGACTTGGTCATCTCCTTGGTTTTTGGGCACCCCTACTCTGCAACTGTAAACAGAATCTCCCTTGCAACAACGCTCAATCTGTAACCTTTCACCCTGCACTTGAATTAAAAATCATTTAATTATTTACCCTTGCCATAGTGTGATGTATGGTGGTAATGGGATTTACTATGATGTGGTCAGAAAGGAAAATTCTGAGTTGATTCCCGGCACAGTTTACATTGCGTTAGTTTCCCAATGGTGATTGATGTCAGGTAGGCACCCACAACCACCAGCTGTCTCCTTGCTAATTTCATGTCTTTTTAATTTCATTTCATGCATTTTTTATTTCATTTCATGCATTTTTAATTTCATTCCATGCCTTTAGTAAAGCGTGAGTAAAGCACTGCCTCGATCCAAGTTAACTTGTTCTATCAATGTCATTCCTTACATGTCCAAATCACTGTGTCTCTCACTCAAATGCCATTGAACTTCTTTTTGTTTGTCGAGGGATATATGTGAGACTTTTAAGTTGTGCAGTTACCAGATAGAATGGAAAATATACTAGGATAGGAATTATGGGAGATCCTAAGGAATAAGAACCTTTCTCCTGGTGAAGCAGAATGATGAAAGTAGTGCATAGTTTTAGTTTAGCATAGAGTCCAAAATATATACAAATTTCACACATAAAAGTTTTCACGCAATTATTGTTTCTGAAATTGTAAAAGTAAGGTTTACCAATATAATATAGAGTGTAAAGTTAGTGCTATAATAGAGTGTACAGTTAGTATTAGGTAACATATAAAAGCAATGTCACTGTTATTATATCTGCAATGTTATGTTAATGAAATTTAATATGATAGAATGTAAGGAATCACAATGTAATGAATGGTTAGCGAAATGTAATATCAATGTAAGGATGGTAGCATGTATGGTAACTTTATTGTAGATTAGTTATTTAGTTGCAAGCTTTTACAATAAAAAGTAAGGATGTTATCCTTATGGTAGCGTCATTGCAGTTTAGTTGATTTATTTGCAAGGCTTTTATAATATGAAATGTAAGGATGTAATCATTAAGGTAATGACATTGTAGTTTAGTTAGTTAATTTGAAAAGTCTTTATATTATAAAACGTAATAATGCTAGCTTTCATGGGGTTGTCATTGTAGTTTTATTATGAAAAATAGTTAGTTAATTTGAAAAGTCTTTATATTATAAAATGTAATGATGCTAGCTTTTATGGTGATGTTATTGTAGTTTTATTATTGATACTAACATATAATATGTAATGTGGATGTTATCTTATTGCAAGGTAAGTGAGGTAAATGTAATGTAGTTATTAATTCGTGGATAATGTTATTGTTATTTTATGGTATATGTAACATATAGGATGTATTGAGATTGTTAATTAATTTCAGGGTTAGTACTATAATTGGAATTGTCCAAACTCACAGTTGTATGATATCAGACTCTTTGATCTGATAAAGCTAATCGCTCTGTATATATAAGTCTGTGTGTGTGATTATTTTCTGTGTAAAGAATCTAGTGTCGTATCAAGAGTCTTAGGCCCTTTAAAGGTAGGGTTTCCACTCTTGCGACACACCTCTAGGGTCGTATCAGTAGTCTCGGGCTCTTTAAAGGAAGAGTTCCAACCACTGCGACCTCCTGACAGAGATTACTAGTTTCTGCTTGAGCAGTCGGCCAGGAGCCTATCTGACCTTCTCTCTCTCTAGAGCAGAGAACTAAGATTAAACGCCCTGTTTCCTGTGCAGAAATAGTAAAATCTACTACTATGGATTCCTCCATCTATGTTCGTACTGTACATAACACAGTATGTCATTTAATGCTTGCAGTTACTTGTTGCGTGCCTTATGTCTATGGTCGTTTAATGCTTGTAGTTACTTGTTGTGTGCCTTATGTCTTCTTGTTGTGATCATCGTGGTTGCGTCTTGTTAGTCGTCGGGTGGTGACGTAGAGTCAAGTGTGTCTATTTCCTTTTTACATGCGTGCACACACCTTAAACAAAAACAAATTGCACCTATTATCAGAGTTGTTTTCATAACAAGGAGGTTGTTACAACATTAACCATATTAACAAGATTAACCATATATCACAATACTACAATATAAAAAATATTAACGAGATTAGAAACATACAACAATATTACAATGTCAACAACATTAACCATATTGATAATATTAACAATATATCACAATACTACAATATCAATAATATTAACGATTTTAACAAGACTAAAATAACAATAACCACAATACGTAATAATTTTCGTTTCCAAACATAGTTAGTCAAATGCATAGCTAGAAAGCTATTTTCTATCACCAGGGGTTACTGTGTTTCCTAAAAATATGCCAACCATCCATAAGTTCACACTCACTGTCATACCCAATAAAGGAAAGGTCGTTGTTCATTAAATATTGTGCATGGAAATCTCGTTGTCAAACTGGAAGGCTATCTAGTAAGTTACTACCAAGCATATGCTAGCCATCAATGATTATTTATGGAAATCTGCAGTGTAGACATCATTTTATTCCAGGGATTCAGACAAAATCCTTTAAAATGAAAATAAAATTGTTGGGTAGAAGAATTCGGTTCGCATCAATCAATGGTGACATGAGTTGAGTTTTAAAAAGAAAACGCACCAATAAAGCGCACTCAACATATATATAAAAATGAAATAGTCAAACCACCCAGATTCATCGCAAGCATGTCCCGTTATACTCAGTCTGTTTACATGGTGACCACCGCTAAAGGCACTAAATGGGTGCTAACTAAGGGTTATGTGAATCTCTGAGAAAACAAGACAAAGGTCATGGACTAGGCAACTCCATAATTCGTTGTCTCTACTATACCACCTCACTGTTTCAAATTAATAAATCTCAGAGTGATTAATACCAAATCATGGTCTAGGGAGGTCGATACCATAGCACAATAAAGGTCTTATATGGTTGGGTGGAAATTATTATACGACTGTCCTTCTATTGAGTTTGTTGCCTACAAAGAGAGATGACATTAAAAAGAATGTGCGCTATCAAAATTAAGGGTAAGGCATAGACAGAGACAAGGATCGTTGTCATAAAGTGAAAATGGAATTGTTGTCCATTAAAGGATTAAACCAAAAATAGATATTTCACCCTTTCCATCCAGGGGTTAACCAAGTCATCGTCTAAAAATGTGATTGTCTTGTAATCCATAGATCAACAATATCACTATAAAAGAAAATCACTAGCATAAATCAAATAAAGGGATATAATGCCATCTTGATTCAATATCATTAAATTATAGCACGGGATACTTCGCCTAATAAGTTCATTGTAGCAGAATTTTATGTCTATCATTAATATGATATTGCTTCCAAAAATCGTGATGATGTTGACAATATCAAAGAATTTTTTGTCATACCCAGCAGAGGAAATAAATCGGTGTCCAACACAGAGAAAACCCAGAAAAATGAAATGCATTCCAAGGTGATCAATGCAAATAAAAAGGATTTAAGTGTAATTGTACAAATTCAACGAGTGTATAGGTAAAAAGTAGAGAAAAGGAGGGTAAGAAAATGCAGAGTTAAATACACTGAAACGCAGTCAAAATGTTGAGTTTAACATCTAGTTCATTGTCAATAAAAGGTAGGGAAAACGTTGCCAAAGAAGGGTAAATTAGCAGTCTAAAAATGTATAAACGAAGGGTAAGGTCGTAGGTTAAACTCCACCATTAAAAGTAATAATTGCAGAGGAAAATCATAGTGGAATGTATTGAAATGCAGTCCATAGACAAACAAAAATGTGGTCATTAAAATCGCAGAGAACTAAGATGAATCAATACACTGAGGTTTCAATTGCAAGAAGGCGCAATGATCATCAATCATCCAAGAACAATCAATAGGGTTAGACGACTGGGAAAAACATCCTTCACTCATCATCCACGCACAAAAAAGTAGGGAATTAGAATCTATAGGTCGTTATGCACCGAAGTGACGACCGTTGATTCGGCTCCTAGCTGACTGCTTAGGCATGGATTGATGAACTAGGGATGAGGACGAAGTAAAATAAGAACTCTTCACAAAAAATCAATAAAACCAATAGGACATACACAACATTCAAGGATTGAACGCCAAGGGAATTAATCAAGCAACGAGCTTACAACTATGGGAAAATTTTAATTCCTTAATTAAAATGCTAAGTTAACACCTTTCTTTTTTTACACAATCAAAATTATAGATATGAAAACGTAAGGTAAATAATAATCTACCATGCATATTAAACTTAAGCGTACCATATCCCAAGGTGACAACTTCGAGTCATTGTCTCGTGCGCTCCGTGCAGCTCCCGCTTGCTGACCAATGAGACTTCACCAGTACCTCCCATCCAAGGCTAGGGGTACTCTTCTTCCCCCTTATCCCCCTGAGTGACAAAGGATCCATGCACACTAAAAAAAGAGTGACTCACTCCCAGCTCACCTCGCAAGTCCGAGCTACCACGCCTCACCGAGCTGGGTATCCCAACTCCCACAAGATAAGTCAGTCAAGTCTAAAATTCTGCAGCGTAATGGTACACATCACAAAAGAGATCCATCATCCTCCTCCTTCGTCCTTTATATAGAGTTTATAAGTCATTTTCTTTCCTAAATTCCCATTTAATTTATTGTTCAATAATTTAATTCAGAAAAATCCTTCCCATCCATGTGTCACCCATCCCCTTTGTTGCACTGGAAATTAATTTCATTAATTTATTTAATTGCTCCTATTTCTCTCACCCACCTAAAAGAATTCCTAGAATCACTCCTAGGTGTCCTCATATTACCTTACACATTTTAATGAGTTACCCCCTTACTAATTACTAGTTGATTTCAATTTAGAAAGTTCTTAATGGAAAAATACCTTACTAAGTTAGTCACTCTGCTTTTTCCTTATGTTTCCCTTTCTCTTTATGTTTCCTTCTTTTTCCCTTAGTTTCCTAATTCTTTTAAATTTCCCTCTTTCCTTTTTTATCTAAAACTCAAATTAGCAAGTGTAGGAAATTACCCTTTTCCCCTTTTCTTTTTAATTAATAAATTTTTAATTAGCATATGTAACAAAACAATCAATTACCCCTTTTTTTTTAAATTTAATCCCCCAAAGTAGTTTGATTTTAATAATTTAATCGAGTTTCTTACCCCCTTTTTGTCACATGTTTAAAGATGATTATTATTATTTTTATTTTTTTACTGCAAGTATTACTTTAGACATAGATTTTAATTTCTGAGGCTAGGCGACATTTTAATTAGGGAAAAATTGTTTTTAAAAATTTCTCATCGCATCATTCATTCTGAGGACATCTAGATTTATTTATTTATTAGTTAACAACACAACATTCCCTTTAGGAAGCACTAGGTTCTCCAAGGGTTCCACTTGCCTCATTCTATTTCCCTTGCACGACATGCTCTTCAGGACACACTTTGTGCTCCAAGGGTGCCACTCACCTCATTTTGTTTCCTCTACACGACGTGTCCTTCAGAATGCACTACGTGCTCCAAGGGTGCTGCTCACCTCATTATATTTCCCTTGCATGACGTGCCCTTCAGGATGCACTACGTGCTCGAAGGGTGCCACTCACCTCATATTGTTTCCCTTGCATGACATTCCCTTCAGGATGCACTACATGCTCCAAGGGTGCTACTTGCCTCTTGACTGACTTGGTAGACATAAAAAAACCGAGTCAATACTCTATTAGGTGATCTTGTGGGAGACTAAGGGCCTCTAACAAATATGGCCCCTTCCTTATTACTCACCCCTTAGAATCACCATGAACAACTGTCGCAGTCTTCCCTCACGATATTGTAGGTCTTCTTGAACTAGGTATTTGTTAACCTATAGTTCGAGCCATGACGAGAGTGATAGTAGGTCGTGGTAGGGTTCTTGTACACACCTCTCCCTCAATGTCTCTAGTATTAATGCATGACCCCACTACTCCACATGTGAGTCTAGTCGACAAACTATCATCATCTTGCATCATCAACGAATCATGTAAGAATAAAATCCATAATCATACAATCCAATCAGATTCACATATGTCATAAATATAAAACAATCAAACCCCGATAGTCCACTCCCTAACTTGATCTAGAGTCCAAGGGTTTCATCGATTCCCTAGCATCCTCAAGGTCCCAATCTGCACACTTAGGAGAATCAGGTCGATAGAACCTGTCTATGTCAATACAGTAAAATAACATGTCATCATAGCCATAATGCATTATAATCAAAATCAAATGCCCAATAGTATAATAATATGGATCACTTGCAAGAAAGTGTCCTTAAAGAATAAGTCCGCTCAATGTGCGCAAGAGAAGGATGTTACATACACCCCCTCTTGGTCTAAACTTTGTCCCGAAGTTTCACAGTATATAAGTGACAAAATAATGTGTATCATAGTGTTAAATGTCTATCTATCAAACAAAAATGGAAACTGCTGGATCAGATCATAAGCGTCCTCCCAAGTCGTCGAGTGTGGACTATAGTTGTCCCACTGGACCTTGAACTAATCTATTGTTTGACTCTGTAGTTGTCGATTTCGATGATACAGGATGCGAATCGGCTCAGCTGTGATTTCCCCCTCATCTGATACCTGCAAGGAACTCATTTCAATAACATGTGTAGGATCACTAATATAATGTCTCAAAAAAGAAACATGAAAAACATCATGCATGTGCCTCAACGAATCAGGCAAGGTTAGTTGATCGGCCATGGGCCCCCTCCTCTGCACAGTCTCGAAGGGTCCCAAGAACCTAAGGGAGAGTTTAGCTCCCTTTCGAAACTTGATTGAACTCTTATGCAGTTTTTCCCACAATAAGACTTGATCGCCAACTTTGTAACTACGGTCGACATGGTGTGCATCGACATAACTCTTTTGTCGATCATCCGCTTCTTTGATCCTTTGTCTTATTGCTTGCATTTTGTCTTTCATTTCTTGGATCTCTTCTAGTCCCACTAAGACCCTATCCTCAAGCCCATACCAACTCAAAGGTGTTTGAAATGGTCTCCCATAAAGGAACTCGAAAGGTGCCATCTTAATGGTGATTTGGTAATTGTTTTTATAAGAGAATTCTACCAGTGGAAATAATTATTCCAAACACTTATGTTGGTCCATCACATACATGTGCAACATGTATTCCAAGGTACATTTCATTTTTTCAGTCTGCCCGTCAGTCTCTGGGTGATACACAGTACTAAAGTTAAGTTTGGTTTCCAAGGCCTCTTGGAAACTAGTCCAAAATCATCCAGTAAACATCGATCCTCGATCAAATATAATCCTCTTAGGCACACCATCCAGCCTCAAAATATCACTGATGAAAAATCTATCTATGTCAGGTTCCTGATACGTCGCACACACAGGAATAAAATGAGCACTCTTCGTGAGAGTGTCAACTACCACAAAAATCGAGTCATGTCTCCTTGTCGTCAGTGGCAATCCAACAATGAAATCCATCGAAATAACCTCCCATTTTGATTCTGGAATAGCGCATGGTTTTAGTAATCCTGCTGGATGTCTATGTTCAGCCATTTCTTGCTGACATTCTAGAATTCTGGCCACACAGTTGACTATGTCTTCCTTCATTCCCTTCCAGAAGAATAAGGGTTTAAGGTTCGCCCTCATCTTCCTGACTCCTGGGTGAGCCATGTACACTGCGGTGTGAGCCTCTCTTAGTATCAAACTCCTCAACTCGTCGTTCGGTGGTACGTAAACGGGATTTTTAAATCTCAGTATTCCATCATCATCCAAAGTAAATCCTTCAAATCTTGGTACCATAATTGTGTTTTGTCTGATAAAGTCCCTGACCTCTTTGTACCATTCATTTTCACACTGTAAAGATGGAATATTTTCACGTAGATTCATATGAAGAGGCAACACCTAAAATATGTGTGGTCTCTGAATCATTGCATCTACCACTTGGTTCATTGTTCCCTTTGTGTATGTAATCTTGAAATCGTACTCGCTAAGCAATTCCGACCAGCGTCGTTGTTGCGTGTTCAAGTCGATTTGTGTAAAGATGTGTTGTAGTCTACAATGGTTCATATTTAGTTAAAATTTGTGTCCAAAAAGGAAGTGTCTCTAAACCTTCAAGGCATATATAATGGCTAACAACTCCAAATCATGTGTCGCATAGTTCTCCTCATGCCTTCTCAGTTTCCTTGAGATGTAAGAGATCACTCGACCATCTTGCACCAATGCTCTGCCTAAGATTTCCTTGGATGTGTCGATGCATACCAAGAAGTTTGCCTCCATGTCAGGGACCTTAAGTATCGGTGTTGTTATCAATATATATTTGAGTCTCTCAAATGTTTCCATTCATTTCGCGGTCCAAACCAACTTCTTGTTCTTCTTCTGCAATTTTGTGATCAGATTTTCTATATTCGAAAATCCCTCGATGAACCATCGATAGTATCCTTATAAACCCATGAAGCTATGCACTTCTGGGACATTCGTCGGTGTAGGACATTCCATAATATCCTCAACCTTTTCTAGATCCATGGTGATACCGTTTTCAGAGATGACATGCCCTAAATAGTGAATTTTTGATTGATAAAACGAGCATCTGGTCAACTTCCCATACAATTTGTTGTCTCACAGACACTATAGACCAAGCACAAGTGCTCGTCATGCTCCTTCGTCGTCCAAGAGTAAATAAAAATATTGTCAATGAGTACTTGGATGAACTTGTCTAAGTACTCATGGAACACCCCGTTCATCAAACTCATAAATACCCCTGGGTCGTTTATGAGTCCAAACGGTAAAATAGTAAACACGTAATGTCCAAACCTCATATTAAAGGCGGTCTTAGGGACATCATCCTCCTTGATCTATAACTAGTGATACCCTGATAGCAAATCAATCTTTGAAAACACCGTAGCAACCTTCATCTGATCAAACAGATAATCAATCCTCGGCAATGGATATTGATTCTTGATCATTTCCTTGTTCAATTGACAATAGTCAATGCAAAGTCTCCATAACCCATCCTTCTTTCATATGAAAATAATAGGGGCACCCCATGGTGACACACTCAGACGTATTAGTCCTAGGTCCAACAACTCCTTCAGTTGAATTCTCAACTCCTATAACTTTGGGGTCGACATACGATAAGGCATTATTGTTATTGGTTCAGTCACCAGTTTTAGGTCTATGGTAAACTCCAATTCCCTCTCCAGTGGAATCCCAAGTAACTCCTTTGAAAATATGTCTTCAAACTCTCTCACCAATGGGAGGTGTTCTAGACCTTCCACTACTCCCTTCTCATTTAACGCAAGGATTGCATAAATATTACATCCCTTGTGCATGATATTTCATAGTTGAAAGGAAGAGATGAACCTCAGTGAAACGCCTTGGTTCTATCCTAGAATCATGCGTCTCTATCCCTCATGAATGACTAAGCTCAACCATTTTGTCTTACAGTTGAGTATCGCCTCATGCGATTGCAACCAGTCCATACCAATCATGACATCATAAGATCCTAAGATCATTATGTACAAGTTGGCTCTGGTAATAAACTCTTCCAGGTTAAGGATACAACCCATAACCTTTACTCCAACCTTCTGTTTGGATCACCGAGATCTATCAAAATACTAAGGTTATGGTCAGAGATGGTACCTGATGTCTCTAGCACCGTCGACTGGTGCTCTTCCTGGCAGTTATTCACTGCTTCATGAATCCTATGGGCCTTGCCCAAATCTCCCATGGTGTTGGGTGTGTCTTATCCATATGCTCTAGTCCTCTCCACTGGGCAGTCGCACTAGTAGTGTGGCTCCCGACACGTCCAACACCCCTTGTTCGGTCCAGTACTCCTGGTACTTGAAGTAGAAGCTGATGGCCCACCATCTTGGAATCCTAGTTTGTTCTGTCAAACATGCCTAAATTGTTGTTGCTACAGTTGACGTTGTTGATGATGTTGTGCTCCTCGATAAAGTGTCCACTGCTAAGGCGTTGGTTGCCAAGGTGTAGTGAAAGTGGATCCTCTCTGGAAGAAACGATACCCTGGCATCTATCTAGATGCTTTCTGATGCTTTTGTGCACCAGATGACAATAGCCCTGCTGGTCTCATATGAGTCCTACTCTGACCCCTTCTAATAAGCTCCTCCTCTGCTATGAGGGACTTTTGGATGACATCATACGAGGTCTGAGAAATCATAATCCTAACCTTTGCATGTATGTTGACATTAAGGCCGAACAAGAACCTGTTGACCTTAAGATTCTCAGTATTAATATGTGAATCATACTTAAGCAACTCTATAAAATGGGCCTTGTACTCGGACACCGTATGGCCACCCTATCATAAAGCATTGAAATCATTGAGATAACACTCAATTAATTCCTCTGATAGGTACCTCTCTCGAAAATGTTCCTCAAACAGTTCCCATGACATGTCTTCGACTGTCATGTTCAATTTTGGCAAGAGTGTCTTCCACCATAGAAGAGAGCTTCCCTTTAGTTGAAAGACCACCATGCAGACCTTCATGTTGGAGGTATAGTCGGGAAATGAAAATCACATCGCCATATTCTCCAACCATTCCTCAGTGGCTATGCCATCCAGGGCACCAAAGAACTCAGGAAATTTGACCTTATTGAGTTCGTGGTGAATGATACTAGTACCAACCAAAGTGCACAGTGGAACCTTAGGGGGTGTCGGTCCCCTGCCCTCATCTCTTTCCAAACGGCTGATCAGTCCCTTAGACATCTGCTAGAAAGACCTCATTAGCCCAACCACATCACCCACTACTATCTGCTTCTACCCGACAACCTGTTCGTCTCCCTAGGGGTTAGACCCCTCAAGCATGGAGGTTGTTGGAGGCATCACACCTCCTCCCCTAGCACCCCGTCATCTGCCTCCATGACGTCCTCTAACCTTGATTACCTACACAAATACAAGTCAACTTAATTAGCAACATTATAATCAATATTATAGAAATGAAAGCCAAAGTGTTCCCAACTCACCGGTTGAACCCACTCTGATACCATATGTAACGACCCCATTGTTATGACTACAAGCTAAGAAGAAAGTGCATTTTTTTTGGGGGGGGTAAATAGGACGACAACTATGATTATAGCTGAACAACACATCTGACGATGACCACCATGCCCGCAGAACAAGCAATAGACAACTATGACTCCATGCACTAGCATAAGAGAAACTGGGCGAAACATGCGTAAAACAACAGAGAGAAATGACTACACACCCAACACAACATGAAAACTCCTACGGGCTAAGGGACAACATCCACAATCTCGACACAATGTTCTCGGTAGCTAGTATCTAGAACTTCTGTGGCACCCAACCCAATGCACGAAGGCATTATAACCCAAGTTCTAACAACAACTACAACAAATGAACACCCACATCGAGAAGCCTAAACTTCGGCAAAGTTATCAATCAACTCTATCCACTAGGGCACACGATGATCCCCTCATCAGGAATCATGTCGTCCCTAGGTGATTGGTGCGAGAATAACCCTAGCGTAACAAAACCTATCTAGACCAAGGACTCCAGAAAAATCCAATGCACTAGTAGCCAAGATAACTAACAAGGATACTACACCCACGTCACCAAGAAACAGGTGAACAAGATGCATGTATATGACTTTCAAATAAAATTCTCAAGCTAATACCCGACTTCGCCAACAAACCAAACCATTATCGATTAAGCAAGATGTCGAAGAGCGAAGGAGTGAACTATTATCAATTTACTATTGTCATAAAAGTTATCATAAGGTGAACTGAGTTAGGCACACAACCACATCAAGAATGATGATTAAAAATACCCACTATCCATTATAATAAGTGATCTACTGATCTACACTACTTATAAAATAATGCCTTCTTGTCTGAATTAACATGTCTAAATTAATCAAAATTAACAATAAATATAATCGTTGTCTCAATAACCAAGTGAGTCAAATGCGTCGTTGGTATGTAATTCACAATATTAACCAAGTATAAATTAACAAATAAACAATAATAACAAGTTTGAATAAAAAATATTATCAATATATAACAATATTACATTAGCAACGATATTTCAATAGCAACAATATTAACAAGATTAGCAACATATAACAAATTTACAATGTCAACAACATTAACCATATTAACAAGATTAACCATATATAAAAATACTACAATATCATCAATATTCACAAGATTAGAAACACATAACAATATTACAATGTCAACAACATTAACTTAATTAACAAGATTAACAATATATCACAATACTACAATATCAACAATATTAACGATTTTAACAAGACTAAAATAACAATAACTGCAATACGTAATAATTGTCATTTCAAAACAGAGTTAGTCAAATGCATACCTAGCAAGCTATTCGCTATCACTAGGGGTTACTGTGTTTCCTGAAAAGATATCAACCATCCATAAGTGCACACTCGCTGTCATACCCGATAAAGGCAAGGTTGTTGTTCAGTAAATACTGTGCAATGAAATATGGTTGTCAACCTGGAAGGTTATCTAGTAAGTTACAACCAAGGATATGTTAACCATCAATGATTATTTATGGAAATCTGTAGTGCAGACATCATTTTACTCTAGGGATTGAGACTAAATCCTTTAAAACGAAAATAAAATTGTTGAGTAGAAGAATTCGGTTCGCATCAATCAAGGGTGAGATGAGTTGAGTTTTAAAAAGAAAACACACCAATAAAGCACACCCAACGTATATTTAAAAACTCAAGAGTCAACCCACCAAGATTCACCACAATCATGCCCCCTTATACTCAGTCTATTTACATGGTGACCACTACTAAAGGCACAACATGGGTGCTAACTAAGGGTTATGAGAATCTCTGAGCAAAGAAGACAAAAACTGTGGACTAGGCAACTCCAGAATTCACTTTCTCTACTATATTGCCTCGCTATTTCAAATTGCTAAATCTCAGAGTGATTAATACAAATTTGTGGTCTAGCGAGGTCGATACCATAGTCAAATAAAGGTCTTGTATTGTTGGGTGGAAATTATTATATGACTATCCTTCTATTGAGTTTGTTGCCTACAAAGAGAGACGACATAAAAAAAAATATGTGATGTCAAAATTAAGGGTAAGGCATAGCTAGAGACAGGGATCGCTATCATAAAGTGAAAATGGAGTCCCTATCCATTAAAGGATTAAACCAAAAATATATATTGCATCCTTTACATCCAGGGGTTAACCCATTCACCGTCTAAAAATGCGACTGTCTTGTAGCCATAGGTCAACAACATCGCTATACAAGAAAATCTCTAACATAAATCAAATCAAGGGATATAGTTCCATCTTGATTCGATATCATTAAATTATAGAAAGGGATACTTTGCATAATAAGTTCATTGTAGAAGAATTTTGGTGTCTATCATTAATATGATATTGCTGCCCATAATCATGATGATGTTGCCAATATCAAAGAATTTACTGTCATACCGAGCACAGGAAATAAATCATTTTCCAACACAGAGAAAAATCATAAAAATAAAACGTGGTCCAAGGTGATCAACGCAGAGAAAAAGGATTTAAGTGTAATTGTACAAATTCAATGAGTGTATAGGTAAAACGTAGAGAAAAGGAGGGTAATAAAATGTAGAGTTAAATACGTTGAAACACAGTCAAAATGATGAGTTTAACATCTAGTTTGTTGTTAATAAAAGGTAGGGAAAACGTTGTCAAAGAAGGGTAAACTAGCAGTCTAGAAATGTATAAACCAAAGGTAAGGTCGTAGGGTAAACTCCACCATTAAAAGTAATAATTGAGAGGAAAATCACAGTGGAATGTATTGAAACGCGGTCCATAGACATACAAAAACATGATCATTAAAATCGCAAAGAACTAAGATGAATCAATACACTGAGGTTTCAATCGCAAGAAGGTGCAGTGATCATCAATCAACCAAGAACAATTAGCAGGGGTATATGATTGGTCAACACATCCTTTGCTCATCATCCACGCACATAAACAGAGGGAATTAGAATCTATAGGTCGCTATGCACCGAAGTGACGACTGTCGATTTGGCTCCTGGCCGACTGCTCAGGCATGGACTGACAAACTAGGGATGAGGATGAAGTAAAATCACAACTCTTCAGAAGAAATAAATAAAACCAATAGGACATACGTAACATTCAAGGATCGAACGCCAAGGGAATCAATCAAGAAACATGTTTAAGGCTATGGGGAAATTTTAAGTCCTTAATTAAAATGCTAAGTTAACACATTTTTTTTTACATAGTCGAAAGTACAGAAATGAAAGCGTAAGGTAACTAATAATCTACCATCTATATTATAAGTAAGTGTATCATAGCCAAGGTGACATCTCTGAGTCATTGTCCCACGCACTTCGTGCAGCTCCCGCTTGCCAAACGATGAGACTTCATTGATACCTCCCAATCAACACTAGGGGTACTCTTCTTCCCCCTTAGCCCCACAAGTTGCAAAGGGGCCACAAACAATAAACAAAGAGAGACTAACTCCCAGATCGACTCGCAAGGCCGAACTACCACTCCTCATCGAGCTAGGTATCCTAACTCCCACAAGATAAGTCAGTCTATTCTAAAATTCTATAGTGTAATGTTACACATCACAGAAGAGATCCATCATCCTCCTCCTCCCTCCTTTATATAAAGTTTCTAAGTCATTTTATTTCCCAAATTCCCATTTAATTTATTATTCAATAATTTAATTCAGAAAAATCCTCCCCATACATGTGTCACCCATCCCCTTCGTTGCCCCTGAAATTAATTTCATTAATTTATTTAATTACTCCTATTTCCCTCACCCACCTAAAAGCATTCCTAGAATTGCTCCTAGGTGTCCCCATTATCCCTTACACATTTTAATGAATTACCCCCTTACTAATTACTAGTTGAGTTCAATTTAGAATGTTCATAATGGCAAGATACCTTACTAAGTTAGTCATTCTTCTTTTTCCTTATGTTTACCCCTTTTTCCCTTAGTTTCCTAATTATTTTAAATTTCACTCTTTACCTTTTTATCTAAAACTCAAATTAACAAGTGTAAGAAATTACCCTTTTCCCCTTTTCTTTTTAATTAATAATGTTTTAATTAGCATATGTAACAAAACAATCAATTCCCCTCTTTTTTAAAAACTTTAATCCCCCAAAGTAATTTGATTTTAATAATTTAATCGATTTTCTTACCCCCTTTCTGTCACATGTTTAAAGATGATTATTATTAATTTTATTTTTTAACCACAAGTATTACTTTAGACCTAGATTTTAATTTCCGAGGCTAGGCGACATTTTAATTAGGGAAAAATTGTTTTTAAAAATTTCTCATCACATCATTCGTTCTAACGCTATCTAGATTTATTCATTTATTATTTAACAATGCGACGTGCCCTTCAGGATGCACTAGGTGCTCCAAGGGTGCCACTCACCTCATTATGTTTCCCCTGCGCGACGTTCCCTTCAAGACACACTAGGTGCTCCAAGGGTGCCACTCGCCTCATTATGTTTCCCTTGCATGGCGTGCCCTCCAGGACGCAATAGGTTCTCCAAGGGTGCCACTCACCTCATTATGTTTCCCTTGTGTGACATGTCATTCAGGACGCACTACATGCTCCAAGGGTGGCACTCGCCTCTTGACTGACTTGGTAGACATCAAAAACCCCTGGAGTCAATACTTCATCAGGTGATCTTGTGGGAGACAAAGGGCCTCTAAGGAATAAGGCCCCTTCCTTATTGTGCACCGCTTAGGATCATCATGAGTGACTTTCATAGTATTCCCTCATGCCATCATGGGTCTTCTCGAACTAGGTAGTCTTTAACGTATAGTTCGAGCCACGACGAGAGTGGTAGTAGGTTGTGGCAGGGATGTTGTCCACACCTCTCCCTCAACATCTTTGGTAGTCGTGTGCGACCCCTCTACTCCACATGTGAGTCTGGTCGGAAATCCATCATCATCCTACATCATCAACGAATCATGTAAGAATAAAATCCAATCAGATTCACATATATCATAAATATACAACAATCAAACCTCGATAGTCCACTCCTTGACTCAATCTGGAGTCTAAGGGTTTCATCGATGCCTCAACAACATCAAGGTCCCAATTTTCACACTCAGGAGAACCGGGTCAATAGCACATGTCTATGTCAATACAGTAAAATAACATGTCATCATATCCATAATGCCTCATAATCAAAATCAAACACCCAATAGTATAATAATTCAGATCATTTGCAAGCAAGTGTCCCCAAAGAATAAGTTCGCTCAGTGTGTGCAAGAGCAGGATGTTACACCAAAGTATAGGTCATTTTAGGTTCCCTATACAATCTATAGGTTCCTCCCTCAAATCGTAAATAAGGCTCGGTAAACTTTATAGTTCATAAAATATATAGTTCCTTATTTGAATATACCATGAATGTAAACTAAACCAAATGATGCTAGAATCCTAGATATTCATAAATATGTGTACTTGCAATGAAAAATACAAAATTCTTGAATGTACATGTCACTTGTTTAAAGAAATCGTAATGGTATGCCATCTTCAATTATTCGTTCATGATCGACTTTGGACATTTTCCATTTTCTAACTTTAGTTTTTTTTCTTGATTGAACTTCTATAAACTTTATGCACACTGCACATATCAAATGACTATATTGACAACTTTTTACATCCGACTGATAGTCTTGAAAGTGAACATGAGTATCAGTTTGATGGGTTTCTTGAAAAAAATATCCTTTCAATACTATGGATCCTATTTCATATATAAAACCGTTATCATCAAAATATTCTAATAACCTCATCTTTTGTTTTGTGCATCGCATCAAATAATATTTCACATTTTTAGTGTTGTCTACAGGTGCAACCACGACAAAGACATCTCCTGCAAATAATTCGATATGTTCCAACAAGTAGTTCGTGTTAGATTAGCACACATGCATGTGCCATTAAACTTGAATCTACTATATATATAAATTTTATATATCCAACTTACAAGTACATCTACAAGTTGTTTAAATATTTAAACATAAAAATTACCTTCTCTAACAAGATCTAAAACTCTATCGCCATGAATTGACACTATAGTTTCATTTGATTCCATATCCTCTGAGCTTGCAAGTGGAATTTTCCCTTTTATATTAAGTTCAATATGTCTCCAATATTTAACATATTCCACATTTTTGTTTTCGCAAATCTCTATGGATTTTTTGTCCTCTATGCAAACTAAACAAAAATAAGATTAATTTCTTCTATCAAATGCAAACAAATTTTGATAGCATTTTATTTTAACTAAATGCAATTTTCGTGTCCCATGTATTGTACCAGATTCATATGGGATTGATCTATTTACATCTTGGATTCCAACATACCAAAAAAACCTGCACAAGGCAAGAACTTGTTAACTTGAAATCTATCAAGAAAATGATTGATCATATAAATTTGAACACGTGAATAAAAATATCTTGTGTACATGTGTAACATGTATATATACACACCCACGCACATATGTTGACAGATTATTTTCTTGTCTTAGCACTAGTTTGCACCATTCAACAAATTGATCAGAAGATTCAAATCGATTGGCATGAGGGTTCATCTTATACCTTTAAAGTGCTCGTTTTACACATGCCCCTGCACCGTCGTGCTCTCCTTTTACATGACCAGTCTCAAAAAAATTCCAAAAATGTGTAATGTTTCATTTCTTATGAAGATGACAAAACCAATAGAATGATCTTATTTGAATTGACCCACACATCCATCTGACCATATCCGATTTCGATCGAATATGATCCCACGTTCTTTCAATGAATCATAAAATTTATCAAAACAATGTTGTACATAATGTGTATTGTGTGCTTGATCATCGCTTATATAAAAGTGATATTTTTTAATAACATGTTGATTTTCATTGGTGCTTTCTATGTTATCAAGACTCCTTTGATCATGTCTATATAGAACGTGGACAAATATAGTGATTTTATCAGAATGATAATATCCACTCTGTATTTCTTTTTGTGCAGCGAATGTGTAATTCTCTGCAAAATCAACTGCGTACAAAATTGTCCCTAGTGGAAAGATTTCACAGGAATGTTTGAATTGTAGGTCTTGCCATCTAGCTCTATGTAAATGCTTGGTGTATTTATAAATTTGTTCCTCAAACTTCTTCAAAAAATCTATCACACATATTTTATCTACTTTCAAATCAATCCTTTTGGAAATAACATTTGAAGAATGTGGAGTCGTGCTACTGATATATTCATATCTCTTCCAATTGAATGTTATATTAGAAAATTTTTTATCATTCATATCAATAGGATACTTTGAGTGCAACAAAGATAGATTTCCACAACAATCACATTTCTTTCCACCAACACATTTTTTTGGTAAAATAATTCATCACCTTCTCTTTCACATATAATTTTAGATATAAAAGCACGGAATGTGGAAGGAGGAGGTGAAATTGGCCATAAAGTTTTGCCAAAATCAAGAAAAGTTTCGTAATATAACTCAAATTCCACATGATAACGACAACAACAAGTGTCACGAACAATGATGGGTCTAACAAACCATGGTCTTTCTTGCACAAATGTATTGATGGAAATTTTAACTGCTTTGTGCTCTTCTTTTAACTTATTGAACAATTCTATTTGTGTCATTGGTAATATATGTTTTGGATGTTATTCATATTGTTTTTGTGCTATTATTCATTGCAACACATCCCTTATATGTGGTGAAACATGATATTCTATCAACCAACAATTACAGGCCGATTCTTTAACATTTTTTGCAAGTCTATCTTTGTAGGGTTGTCTAGAAATAACTATTCAACAAGAAAGTTCATCATTTGCATCTATTTGCAATCAAAATTTTCTATGTTTGTACAATTGTTTTCTCGATCTTCCCATCATTTTTTCCATGTGTTGTGTCAAATGATACTTTATATTGCTAGATGAAACAATTGTTGTTTGTATCACTCTACATGAAACACTAACATCTTTTTTTCGAGATTTTCCAAAATATTTTAACACACTAGTTATATTGTCAAAGACATTCTATTTCACCTTTGTATCTTTTTTCGGATTTTGAATACCCAACAATGATGTAGCTTCTTCTAAATTTATTGACTTTATTAGATAGAGTAAAAGTTGAGCTTGTACTTTTACTGATTCATCTTTGAAAAAAGTATTATACATATTCGTAACATGATATATTATATAATGATTAACTTATTTCTTCCCAAATTTGTCAGTATGAACATTTTCTAATATTTCATCATCAATGTTGATAAATTTTTCTGCGTATTTCAATTTAAAGTTTATATTAAAAAAAAACCCAAACATAAATTCATTAAACTATATAAAAGTGTTCATCTTATATTATCTAGATTTATGTACATATCAATAGGTGATTCAAATTCTTCTTCAATTTTGGTTTCAACGACTTCATTGACGTTATGAGGAAAATTTATTTATGTGCTTTTGAAAAACATCAAATCCGAATTACAATGAATTATATTTTAAACAATAATTTAAACAAATGATTATATAATCTTAATATAGACAATATGTACATGCATATACCTGGTCGAACTTCTTCTTGTTGAAAATCTCTATTTACATCATCATCGTTTCTTTCTTCAATATTTTTACGTTCTTGTTTGTTTCTCCAATGATGCTCTTTCCTTTGTTCATTATGGTGAGTTTTGTCTCGAGTGTGATCAATTTTTCTCTTGCACAAACTTTTGTTTCCCATGAGTGTAGTTATCTATAAAAGTTTTTAAAAAATAAACATTTCATAATAATCTTGGAAAAATTCATTCTCACAAAAATTATTAAAAGATAATATCAATAATTTTTCTAGCTGACATTATGATTCAATGAAATGAAATATCCATATCTCTAAAAATACACAGAGGAAAATTTAGAAAAAATATATGCACAATCCTTAAATTGTTCTCTTCAAAAAGGTATTTTTAGATTTTAATTTTAAGTAAAAATTAAAATAGATACAAGGTGGGGGAAAACATGTGTTTAAAATATTGTATTGTTTCATCTTGGTCAACTTCAAAACATTCTAGAAATTATAATATTCGTTTGTTAGATTCAAAATTATAGTCATGAGAAAATAGAGTCTCTATATATTGTTGCAGTATATTTAGTTTGTCAAAAACAAACGTTTAATAATAGATACATTGTTGGGGGAAAACATAACTCATTATCATTCCTTTCATTTTTAAGGAACATACTGTGAAACAATTGTCAAATTGACATATCAAATATAAATAAAAATAATTTGAAAAATAGTCACTAGCAAGTTAACAAAATTATTCACAAGTTTTGTTTTTATTGTAAAGTGAAATTCAAAATAAAAAAAATACTTTTGTATACCGTAAATTGAAGAGATTGTGAAAATATAGTTTTTTTTTTTTTCTCATAAAACAAGC
>ML780930.1:398010-417814 GCA_009831015.1 Picea engelmannii
TGGCTAGGATGGGGTAGCTTATCTATGAAGAGAAAGAGATGTTGCCTATGCTTCATTCACGGGAAAATTTACATGACACTCCATTGCATGCTCAAAGGACCTCCTTCAACTCAATTATATATGATAGAGTGAGAGGAGAATAATTCTCATGATGCATGTGGGATGAATTGTTCTAAGTTTACAAAATTCCATAGGCATATAAAACACTAAGACTTCCTGGGAGGTCACCCATCCCAATACTACTCTATCCCAAGCACGATTAACTATGGAGTTTTAAAGGGATTATATGCATTAGCGTTGTATGTATTACATTGCATTACAAATGGAGATAGAATTACATTACATTCCCCATTGAAAGGGTGAATATCTTGTTTTATCAAAACCACACACTAAAAAATGTTGATTCAGTGGAGAAGGTGGATGGCCATCGAGATCCACCTAGATAAAAAATAGTTCAATCTTGGTGGAAAATGAACATTCATGGAGATTCAAGAGATGAGAGTTATTGATATGGATTATTTTAGGAACGATGTGAAGGCAGAGATATAAAAAATATATAACAAAGAATTACATAGAGATATAGAAAGGAATACAATATTACAGTAACGCTTATTATTTTCTAATGACTGTCTGAAATAGAAAAGATTGTAAAATGAAAAAACATACAAGCTAGATATAATGGTGGTAGCTTATCGCTAAGAAGAGATGTGTTGGTTACACTCATTCAAAAGAAGCTAGTTAGAATGAGGCTCCAAAGGAATTTTAAACATAATGCATAAATGAGAAAACCCTAAACATCCAAAAAACCTAACCTTAGTTGATGAAGTGCCAAAAGTCATGTGGGCCCCGATGGGGAAAGTTGGTACATCAACTTCACGGGGTCGTAACGTTTGTATATGATATCCATTTTAGGCACATGATAGCTTGTTATAAAGAACTATATGAGGAATACACAGTTTTATGTCACACTTTGGATAATTCCTATACTGTGACTATGGTGGGCCAAAAAAAAGGTTGTTTAGATCATCAAAATGCCCCCAAAAATTTGGGACCCGAAAAACTAGGAAAAACAATTGCCAAAATAGAAATTGGTGTTTGGGATAGTGGAATAGGTGGGTATCCACCGATATACACCTAGATAATTCCTACCAAATTAGGAATCAACGGTCTCCATTGCATCAACTTCCTTCATCAGATGAGGAAACTTCTATTGAACCTGACTCTTGGTGATCCACTTACCTTGATGAAGAAACTTCCTTGCTTTGACGACCCGATATAGTTTGATAGTCTGATGGAGGGTGTCCTTTGTATTGGTTTCCATGATCCTATAAACTATTGATTATTCGATCCAAGAAGTATTGAGTTCTATAGGGTCCAACTGCTCGACCACATCTTAAGTGTCCAAGATAAGTGGAAAATATTGTCACAGCAGCTCCACATAAAATACCGAGTGCAATCCAAGGAAAGAAGGAATAATTGATTCAAAATCATTCTTACCCACAACCTTGGTGATGGTGTAAGGCCCATATCATAGTGGGATTAACTTACAATGAGGTCATGTAAGTTGTTCTTTCTAAAAATGCAACCAAACCTTATCTCCCACCTGAATTTTGTGTGGTATCGAATGTTGATCGTGGCGCTACTTGTACTTGGAATTGGATTTATGCACAATATCATGAAATTGTTATTGGATGTGTTGGATGGAATCAACAAATTTGGCTGCCTAATCAACCTATGTCTAATCATGGGAGGAATATTCCTTTACGGATATAATGGGCAGATATACATTAACAGGGCCAATGGTTGGAACCCCAAGCACACCTCAAAAGATATATGGCCAATAGATCTATGGAGGGATATGTTTTATCTATGTTGAACATAACTAAGGATTTTACCCTATGTGCATGGATGTTTGGAATTATACATTTACAGGATATGGACAATCATCCTATTGACTACCTTTTTTTTTTGTCAGTCTGTGGGTGGAAGGAAGTTGATTTTCGTTTCCATCATAGACCATAGTCTAGAAAAAAAGGTGCTTAGGAACCTATTGTCTCAATCATAGATAATATTTTGTGGTATCCCAAAACAAACCCAAACTTGTGTGAAGAAGATCTTGGCATGGCCTCAGATGTGATGCTCTTCTTGCAAGGTGCCAAAATTTCCATCTTAGAGAATCGATTGACGACCATGAAGAAATGGTCATGCCCATGCTTGGTTGACGACATCCTAGACATGTATTCCATGGAGATTAAATCCCAAGGCCTATATGGAGTAGGAATAGGGGTGTATAGCAACTGTTTCTTAATTTTGATCTTGGAAATGGTGCAAGAGGTGAAAGATACGATGTACTTGTGAACATCTTATTGAAGATTTGGCCAATAAAAATTCTTCTGCAGTACTTCCACTATCTTCTCTACACCAAAATGTCTCACTGCCCAATTGTAATGAGCTTCTGATATCATCTTTGCATGCTCTCTTGAAGGAACACACAAGTGACTTAGATGGCATAATAATCCATCCTGGAGATGAAAGTTGGGATCTATTTTTGGTGCGCTCAATGTCTGAAAGGGAGTAGAAAAGTCAATTTCATTATTCTGTAATTGTGCCCATCCATATGTCTCATGTCCATAAGAGTTAATAATTGTGGTTATCACTACCACTGGAGGTTGACTGAGGCAATATGTGACATCGTTGGTTCTACCCTTCTTGTACTTAATATTCAAGTGGAATTGTTGTAGGTACATGGACCACTTTTGATTTCGGTCTTTTTTTAACTTTCCTTGTGTTTGCATGAATTGTAGAGGCCTGTGATCAATGTGGGTGATCATTTCCTTCCCCAGAAAGTAATTATTCCACTGTCGACATGCCTGCATAATGGATTACATATATTTTTCATAGATGGGGTATTCCAAAATGGAAATTGGTCTTTGATCCAGTGGAATAGGTTTATGACCACTGATATCGACCTAGATAAGTTATAGATAGATGCATAAGATCAAAATTTGAAATTTTTTCAAAAATTTGCAAATCAACATAAAAATTTCAACTCCATTTGGGAATTATAGGACTCCTCTATGATTAAGAAAAGGGGTTTTGCTAATCTAGCCAGTCTAGGGGTGGATCACTTTAATGAACTATTCATTGAAGTAAAACAAGAGAAGATAGGTGATCTATTGAAAATCATTGCTTTGTATCTAAGGATGGTAGATCATGTCAATAATAGGGATTTCTTCATAGAGTTATAAAAAGAGGAGTTAAGTGGGGTTTGGGATTCATTTAAAAAGGTAAAGAGCCTGGGGCTCAATGACAGGACGATTCACTTTTATAGGGATTTATTCAACTATGTGGGCAACGATCTTCTTTGTGTAATGGAAGAAATTAGAGTCAAGGGGAATTTAAAGTAGAATATTAGTTCCATGTGTATAGCCTTGATTCCAAAGTAAAAGTATCCATATTCTTTCTATGATTTCAAACTCATCGCGCTATGTAATTGTCTTTATAAAATGTTAGCCAAGATCTCAACAATGAGTTTAAAACCTCGGTTATCCAATCTTATTTCACAGGATTAGTTTGGGTTATTGAAATCTAGACTCATTCATGAATCTATTGGATCCACATAGGAGGGTATCCACACCATTAAAAGTCAAAGGAAAGAGGTGGCGGGTTTTAAAATTGATCGATCAAAATATTATGATAGAATCTCGTTGTTGTATCTTTGGCTCTTGCTTCTGCATATTGGATTTGTGTTGCAGGGTGTTAAGTAGATTATGGCATGTGCAACTACATCCTCCTTTGCAATGTTGATCAATGGGGCGGGGTCCTTTTTTTTAAATTAGGTCAGGGGCTCAAACAAGGGTGTCCCTTGTCACCTTATCTATTCCTATTAGTGGTGGAAGGCCTCAATTTGGATTTGGAAGAGGCTAGCAAGACAATTTTATTTCAGGGTATTTCTTTTGGAAGACTGTTTAGACTCACTCATCTTTTATTTGTTGATGATGTTCTGATATTATGTTGATGTGAAGCTGCAAATTGTCTTGTTTTGAAAAAATGTTATGACCCTTTTCAATGCAGCAATTAGAATGCTAATTAATGAGAATAAATCATGTATATATTAACCATTTCACAAGGAAGATTTCATGGATCATTTCTCAAACATGTTTCCTTTTTCTATTATACAGATAGGAGAAGGTTTAAAATATTTTCCTTTTTCTATTAATATTTTCCTTTTTCTATTAATATTTTCCTCTCCTTCTAGTATTGATTTGATAGAGGGGGTCAGGATGAAGTCAACTTATATTCCAACTCAGGTTGATTAGTTTCCATTTCAAGAAGTGAGGTTGAACTTTAATGTGGGTTATGTTGTTCCTCCCAGTGTATTTATTTTTCCCACCAAGGATCCTCCTGCTTGCCCCAATGACAATATGTTAGTCTCCCCTTCTAGTTCTTCTGGACGTGATTCATATATACTTCGTAATCATAATCAAAGTGGTGTTTTTTGGGGGGGTTTAGGTTTTGATGACATTAAATAATCGGTACATCTGAAAGTTGGTCGCAAGTTGGCCTTAAAACATGCACAAGAATGTGCATCAAGAGAAGTATTCTAGGGGAGGCAAAGTATTATTACAAGGGTCCTTAGAGTAGCGATGACCTCAAGAAAGGTTATACAATGATTATTATGTCTGTTAATATCCAAGGCTCGGGAGGGAAAGACAAAAAATTATCCCTCTGCAGTCTGTGTGATTCGTCCAAACTGTATATTTTTCTTATACTTGAATCTATGGGGTGTTTTGGTTCCTTTATATTTGAACTTGAAAGGATCTTCCCAGGATAGAGTTTTATTAGAATAAACACTTCTAGTATCTTTGGTGGACTTATAACAGGTATGTCTTCTAAATTCAAACTAACAAACTCTTTTTCCATTGCCTCTGGTCTTTTCATAGAGATATTCTACAAATAATTGAATCGTTTGCTAAAATTTCTTAATGTATATGTTCCTTATGTAGGGAAAGTTCATTTTTGGGACAAATTGTTTATATCTAGATTTATTTATGACGATACTATAATCATCAGGGGAAACTTAAAATTCACATTAAATAAGGATGAAGTCTGGGGAAATATTGTTTGTGAAGATAAATTGTCAAGTTATTTTATTAATAAATTGGAAACCTGTAATTTGATTGATGTGGAAAAACATTTGAAGAGGCTGAATTGGTATAATAATAGATGCATGGATGAAGGTATTCACACAATAATAGATCATTTTATAGCTCATGAAGGTATACTTAAAGATATTGGAGACTATAGCTCCTGAGTGGGTTCATTTCGATGCTTAGACCATTGGTATATCTTCTTAGAACTAGGGCAATCTAATGGGAAACCAAGATCATCCTTTAAATATAATTATGGCTGGGAAAATATAGAGGAGTTCAAGAAGATGGTTCTTTCTATTTTGGTTCATTTTGGATTGATTAGGGATATGTATTCTAGTGAGAATTATGTACAAAAGATACATAATTTAAAGAATAAGGTCTCATACTTGGCCAAGGCTCATCGTCAGTCAAATGAAAAATATTTAAAATTGGCGCAAAAATAATTGGAAGATTTATATGCTCAGGAAAATGAAGGTGGTTAGGTAACTTCAGAAGTGAGGGATCATTGCATAGCTATGGAGTAAAAAATTATCCAAACTATGATGAGAATGAAATGACATAGAAACAAAAATATAATAGATACATATAAATAAAATGAAACCTGACTCCTATTAATAAATAAAATAGCAGAACATTGTAGAACACAAACTAGCTAGAATGTGGTAGCCTATATCTAAAGAGGAAGATATTTTGGCTACACTTCATTCAAAACAATCTTTACATAACACTCCATTTCATTCTCAAAGGACCTCATTCACCTTGATTATATATGTGAGAGTTAGAGGAGAATAATTCCCATGATGCATGTGGGATAAATTGGTCTATGTTTACAAAATTCCATATGCATGTAAAACACGAAGACTTCCTGGGAGGTCACCCATCCCAATACTACTCTAAACCTAGCACACTTAAATGTAGGGTTCAAATGGGATATGATGCATTAACAATATAGGAATTAGTTACATTATAAATGGAGATGGAATTACATTACATTCCCCATCAAAAGGGTGAATATCATGGTTTATCAAAACCAAAAGATTGGATACATTGATTCAGTGGAGAAGGTGGATGGCCATCAAGATCCACCTAAATCAATCCTCCCCCCTTAGGAATAAATTGTATTCAGTGCTTCAAGTTCCCTTGGGAGATGGGAAATTTGTTGCTTAATATAAACTTTTGTGAGTCACTTGCCTTGTTGAAGTAGTTATCCTTATTCTACTTCGCCTATGGAGGGATTTCATGAACTTTTTGGTGGAGGTTTTGGATCCATTCCATGAATCTTATTGGATGATCTACCTTGGTTTGATTGAGGGAGGATTCTTTCGGTAAAGATGCAACAAGAAGTGATATATCAAAGGGGGATAATGGTTGGAACCCCAAGCACACCAAAAAACGGTCGTGGTTAATAGAGCTATGTTGAACATATGGAAGACTCTCATTCTATGGAAGGGAGAGCCTATAAATTGGACCATTGGGTAAAGCATAACTGAGAACCAAGTCAATATAATGTGGGACATTGTAGCATATATGATACGAAAGGAGCTTTTAAACGACATTGGTTGAGTTATTATGCATGAGTTAATTTACCATTTAGGAAAAGAATGAAAGAGGAAGAATTATTAGTGAAACACGACAACCATAAAGAGATATAAATATATGAACATAATCATGAGGAAAACAAACCATAAACACCAATGTGATAACGAAGTTCGGCAATTTCGCCTACATCTCCGAGCCTTTGTCTCATTGGGTGAGGCTTTCTTATTTATGTTCAAATATTTAAATGTACATCATGACAGTGTCAATGGATTACAAAAATGACTTGGTCATGTTCTACCAGATCTCAAGAACCCATCAAAACTGACAACACACAAATGGGATGAACGAAGCTCCCATAAATGGCCCGCAAAGGTGCACTCCTCAATAGCTTCCCTGCATAAAAATGGATTTGCCTCTACATTTATTCAACATTTCTCTGCTCTTAATTTCCTCCCATGGCTCCAAGAAGACATGTTTTATATAGGCCTTAAGTTGGAAACCATCTCCCAACTTCTCCCAAATATCTGGCCTAAAAAAGGGCCCAAGATCCCCCCAAAATGGATAAAATCTCCAAAAACTACTAAAGAAATCCATTAAAATTATGTAATATAGTTTTAAAACCCACTTGGGAAAATAGATTAGGTGAAACACCCTTTCTTATGGCTCTTGGTCACCTAGGAACCTCCATGTGGCCCTGTGCCATGCGCTGGGCCCTATCTTCTCTACCCTTGGTCACACCTATGGCCATTTGCCCTCGAGTTCTAGCCTCCACGTGCTATCAATTGTAGCCCTAGTCTTTTGGCCCACGGTCTAGCACCTTGGTCAGTGGGATAGCCCGACCAACTGAGCGCTAACCCATTTAAGTGCTAACAGTTGGCAGTTCCACAAATAGTTTCGCTAGATGATAGCTCTAGGTCATATGCCATGTAACGAGAACCGAGACTAGCTCCATATATATGCGCTAAGTTATAACATCTGCGCATGCCAAGGTATAAGGGTCTGGACACATGTGACTAGCCGTATGGTTGAGGTTTAAACCAAGGGTTGGGGCCAAGCCTTGACCCTTTCCATGCCCAAACAAAATGCCATGAAACTTTAAATATGAGTGGCGTAGTTTAGGGTTTAGACCCACCAGGTAGGTGAGCTGGTATCCCGACCTACGCGAAAGCTCACCACCCATGGAGGTCCACAGTTAAAATCTGGTGGACTCCAAACCAAATTTTCCTAAAACAACCAATGACCAATAAATGGGTTCCATGTGGAAGCCCATGTATGGGCCACATGGCAGCGTACCATACACCACAACACTACCACGTGACAATGCTCGATTCATCCAACTGTCCGCATAGGTGTCTTCCACTGTAATGACATGTGTCACCCTTGCATTGGTGACACGTGTCACACTCTGATTGGTCTACCTATACCTATCCACATCAACATCCTCATACCCTACCACATTAGTTGTATGGTCGTATGACCTGTATAGTGAGTTTCCACGTGGCACTGTACGAATTGTATAGTCATCATTTTTTGCCTGTTTGGAAAAATGAAAAAATCATGATAGCTTGGTCATACGACATCTGTTTGATCATGTTCAAGTTATGGTGGGTTCATAACATTGAGGCCTACACACACGTCCATTTTGAAGAGATTCTAAGCACTTTGATTTTTAGGCCTTTTTTATCCCCATCTGACTCCTGGAGCCAATTCTGGATCACACCTCCCCACTAAAGACCTTTTGGTCCTACAAAAGGTTACAAAATTAAACTTACTAAATACATACTCATAAGGACAAAAAAAAAACATTATGTTGTAAAAAAATGATGTTATAACAAGTCATCATTTCAACATGTGTGATTACATTAATGGAAGCAAAATACAATGAAGATGTGACATCCACTTCTAGAAAAACCCAGTGGATGGTTTCTTTCCTTCACGGTATTCCTATTGCTTCACTGGTAATGTCTCTTCCCTTGTGAGTACATGCCTAATCCTTTTGTCCTTCCTTGGACAAAGCTCCAAATTAAGCTTCCAACATTTATCCTTTTGATGTCCACCCCTGTTGCAATGAGTGCAGTGAATTTTTGGCATCCATACCTGTTTTCCCTTCTCTTTATCCCATTGTGGAGTTGATTCTTTATGCCGTGTTTCCTTCCTAGTTGAAATACAATTCCTGTACAAATTGTTTCTCTTCCAACACTTGGCAACACAATTCTTGGGTGAATGACAAAAAGTACATGGATACATGTTAAGGTCCTAACCCACACATAGGTAGATCAATGTATTTCGATGTAATAAAGGTCAATATTAATAAGGCCTTTCAATAAAATAGAATAAGGAAGATGTAAGAAGACCTAATAGAAGCTTATTCTTCTAGAAGGATCTTCCTCTAGATGCTTGTCTTAATAGACATATTTAGTATAAATAAGGGTCGAGGGTATGAAAACCCTAGCTTAGAGATTATTGTAACAGAGCGTTGCTCGACTAGAGGTTGCCCCCTCGAAGAGGCCTGTGAACATTGATTTCTAAATCAAAGTGTTATTTCAGTTGTTGTTCTCATATTATTTTTGTGTTATTGTGGATGATTATGTTGGCTGTATTACTCTTATTATTCCATTCCTAGCATTTTATTTATGTTCTACGTATTTATTAGATCTGGTATCTTGCAAGTGGTATCAGAGCACTTTCCTTGGAAGAAATTGTGGGTAGTTTTTTTTTCAGGGTAGAGACGTATTCTGACATCTTTAAGCCACAAAGATCTGTCGTTACATGCATAAACCCGTGGTTGAGGGATTCATACATGAAGGAAATACAAGTGGTTCTTAAGTGCACATCTGTTGGACACCCTTGTAACCCCTATTGGTACCCCTTCTAGTGGTAGCGCATCAGATAACACCTGTGTACGGATCGGCCTAGATTTCCTGAATCCATCTTTAGATAAACCTATCAACCACCGAACTGCTATAGTGTCACCAAGAACATCACTCGGGAAGATACTCTCTATTACCTGGGTATTCAGGTAGTACAGCTAAGGGTACGGTCTATCCTCCTTAGTTAGTGCCCTGAGATATTGGTATGGGTACTACTATTGGACCTCACACATATATCAGAGAGCTACAACATAGGGAAAACCCTTGTCTATAGAACCCTTGAATACCTAACCCTTGGGGAACATAAACATAAACATAAACAAATTAAATCGATAAGATATATTGTTGCGCATCTATATTCGGGTCGCCAAGTAAATACACATTTATTTCTGGTTAAGAATTTGGGGATTTCAGCACTGCAACATTCTTTAGACCGAAGTATAACCCCACAGCTTTAAAAAAAATAAAAAAATAAAAAATAAAAAATCTGGAATTTTTTTCACCATTATTTGAGACCTATTCCATTAGATTCATCTCTTCTCCCTTATCACATTCATCCATATCATTTTTCTTCAAAACTTTCTGACCCCGACCACTCCCTTTTCAGTTCACCCATCCTCATGGCCCATACCCGTAGCCAATAAATGGAGTCTCGCTTCAACACCTTGCAACCTAGTTTCCTCAAGACTCAAGAAGAAGTGCAACAACTCAGTGCTACTATTGCCTCTGATGATACATCCATCAATACCACCATAAATTCATCTATAAATGCATCCATGCAATCCGCAATGGAGGAAGTCAAACTCAAACTGACCACCCAGCTTGAATCTATCTTTGCATCACTCTGCACCAAACTCAAGATCCCTACCAATGACTCTTTTCCTGATGCACAAACAAAGACTGAAGGTGAAACTTCTTCCCATTCCTTTCAGCCCCATCACTTTCAATGAGACATACACCTTTGGCGGGTGGATGTAACCAAATTTGATCGCTTGGACCCCACTGGTTGGGTCACCCAAATGGAACATTATTTCTCTCTCTACAACATTACAGATGACTTGGCCAAACTTCGGTATTGTGTTCTCCATCTAGATCAAGAACGCTGGCAATGGTGGCAATGGAGAAAAACTTCTTGTCAAGGGTATATTTCTTGGACCCAATTTGTGACTGAGCTTTATAAATTCTTTGACACTGACACCAACCATTTGGGTCGTTTGACAAAATTGAAGCAATCAGGAACAATAGAAGACTTCATAGCTGCACTTGAGCGCTTGGATTTTTGAATAGACGACATGATTGATGCTTTCTTTCGAGAGTGTTTTATCAGTGGCCTCAAGGAGGAGATTCAGGCCCATGTCCTCATGGATCAACCTACGACTTGGGTGGAGGCTACTAAAAAAGCTAAAGAAGCACAACAAATTGTTTCCTCTCAAAACCGTAAGACTTCCTTTATCCCTCGCCCTAAACCAGTAAACCCCACTACTCCCTCCACCCCATTAAAGATCCAAAAATTGACCAGGGATGAAATGGATGAATGCCAACTCAAAGGCCTCTATTATAATTGTGATGACAAATATTTCCCAGGCTACAAATGTAAGGAACAAAATATTTTTATGGCCATCTTTGAGGATATTCCGGAAGAAGATGTTGACACTCCCCTTGTGCCTGAGTCACCAGAAATCACTGACATAAACCCTCCCTTTGACCCTCCCGAAGTGGAACCAATCATTTCCCTTAATGCTCTCACCGACTTCTCTGCCCCCAAAACCCTCAAGTTAATCGGTTACATCAAGCACCGAAAGGTCATCATTCTGGTTGATAGTGGAAACACCCACAATTTTATTCATCACCGCATTGCCCAAGAAACCCATTGCTACATCCATGTTGTCAAAAATTTCCAAATCATGATTGCCAATGGTGGTTCTATGAAATGTGTTGGGCTCTGTGAAAATGTGCATCTCCAAATCGGTGACTACCACCTAAAACCCATATGTTTGTTATTGACATGGGCGGTTGCGACATTGTTTTGGGTGTAGACTGGCTAAGGACTTTGGGTCCCATTCTCATGGATTTTCAGAACTTAACCATGCAATTCAACCAAGGAGACCACCAATATAAATTCCAAGGCATCACTGCTAGTTCACCTGAGGTCATTAGTTCTCATCGCATGGAAATACTACTCAAACAAGGTCATTTTAGTGTCATTGCCCAACTCCACGCCATACAAGCCACAGAGACACCCCCAGTGCCCCATGACCTCCAAGCCCTCCTTTCTAAACATGAAATGATATTTTCCACTCCCCAAGGACTCCCTCCTTCCTACGGTGTTCATGATCATTCCATTCCCCTTGTCCCAGGAAGCCTTCCCCCCAGTATCTGTCCATATCGCCACCCCTTTGCACAAAAAAATGAAATTGAAAAAATGGTCCAAGAACTCCTTACTGCATGCGTCATCCGTCCTAGTATGATCCCTTACTCGTCTTCGGTCTTCATGGTACTGAAGAAATAAATTTCTTTGAGAATGTGTCCTGACTTCCGTTCTCTCAACAAACTGACCATCAAAGACAAATTTTCCATTCCTGTCATTGATGACCTCCTGGATGAATTGAGTGGCGCCCAATCTTTACCAAACTTGATCTTCGCTCAGGGTATCACCAGATACATATGAAAGAGGTCGACATTCCCAAGACCACCTTTTTCACTCATGAGGGCCACTATGAGTTTTTGGTCATGCCCTTTGGCTTGTGTAACACCTCCTCCACCTTCCAGAGCCTCATGAACCATGTCTTCCACCCTTTTCTCCGTCATTTTGTCTCATTTTTCTTTGATGATATCCTCATCTATAGAAAAACCTGGACAAAACATCTAACTCATGTGGATCAAGTTCTCTAACTACACTCTCAGCACCAACTTTTCCTAAAACAGTCCAAATGTGCTTTTGGTGCCTCAGAAGTAGACTACTTGGGTCATCTGGTGGGAAAGGATGGCGTCAGGGTGGACCCAAAAAAGATTGAAGCTATGCAAGACTGGCCTCACCCAAAGACTCTCAAAATATTGCGTGGATTTTTGGGCCTAACAAGGTTTTATCACAAGTTTGTTAATAACTACAGAAAGATTGCAACACCTCTTAGGGCTCTTCTAAAAAGGAACTCTTTCACTTGGACTCCAACAGCTTCTCAAGATTTTCAAACCTTGAAGATGACCATGTGCACCACTCCGGTTCTGGCCCTTCCTGATTTCACAAAGACCTTTGTGTTGGAATGTGATGCCTCAGGGAAAGGAATTGGCACTGTCCTTATGCAAGAGGGTCGACCTTTGGCCTTCACCAGTAGCAATTGTCTGAAAGGAATCTAGGCAAACCCATTTATGAAAAATAAATGTTGGTGATTTTGCATGCCGTTGAGATGTGGCGTCCATATATCTTGGGGCAACACTTCCAAATTAAGACCGACCATCAAAGCCTCAAGTACTTTCTGGAACATCGCATTTCCTCCTAGGAGCAACAAAAATGGGTGGCTAAGCTCTTTGGATATGATTATGAGATCATTTACAAGAAGGGAAAAGACAATGTCGTGGGAGATGCACTGTCCTAGAAATATGAAGACAAAGGATCCCTTTTGTCTCTTTCCTTCATTGTACCCGATTGGCTCCAAGCTGTGCGCCAAGAATGGCTTCAAGATCCAAAAAGTCCGCATCTAATCCAACAACTGCAGAACAAGGCTTTGGCTCCCCCAGGGTACTCCTGGCTCAAGGATGAGCTTCGATACAAAGGCCGCTTGTATTTAAGTAAACAATCCAAGATCAAATCCATGGTACTTTCTGAGCTTCATGCTACACCCACATCGGGGCACTCAGGGTTCACCAAAACATATGACCGAGTCAAACGTTCTTTTTTCTAGGATGGTATGAAACAGAACATCTGTAAGTTTGTCACTGAATGTGAGGTGTGTCAACACAACAAGGGAGAAACAGTCAAATCTCCAGGCACCCTCCAACCGCTTCCAATTCCCCCTGCTATTTGGAAGGATATCTCTATGGACTTTATTACATGCTTACCCAAATTGGGGAATAAATCAGTCATAATGGTGGTGGTGGATTGCCTTTCCAAGTATGATCATTTTTTCACTCTTCACCACCCATTTACTGCATCCACGGTGGCTCAAAGTTTCATGGACCAGGTCTTCAATCTTCATGGCATGCCACACTCTATTGTTTCTGATCATGACCCAACTTTCACAAGCAATTTTTGGAAATAACTGTTTATGATACAAGGCACACAATTGCATCTCAGCTCAGCTTATCATCCCCAGACGGATGGTCAAACGAAAGTTGTCAATAAGTGTTTGGAAACATATTTGAGGTGCTTTGCCCTTGAAAAACAACACCAGTGGGCTCAATAGTTACCCCTCGCTGAATGGTCGTACAACAATACATACGATACAACCACTCGCCACCTTCAATTCTCTCATACTTACTGGGTACCTCGAAGGTCCAGGCAGTTAACCAAACACTTATAGTCCGAGAGGATATCCTTCATACCCTTAAAGGGAACTTGGTCATGGCACATAATTGAATGAGGAAGCAAGCAGATCAAGTTCACTCCGAACATCAATTTGCAGAAGGGGATCAGGTATTTCTGAGACCGCAACCATATAAGCAAGATTCCCTTAAGGTCAAGCATTTTCAGAAGCTAGCACCCAAATTTTATGGCCCTTACACAGTTCTCAAGCATGTGGGACAAGTCGCATATCAATTAGCTCTGCCCATTCAGTCAAAGCTACATCCTGTTTTTCATGTTTCATGCTTGAAGAAGGTGATTGGAACCAGGTGCCAAATTCAAACCAACCTTCCAGAGTTAGCTGAAGAAGGATCCATTTGGCTACAACCAGAAGCAGTTTTGGACCAGCGTGAGTGTTTCCTGCATCAACAAACCATCAAGGAAGTGCTAGTACAGTGGAAAGATATGATTCCAGCAGATGCCACTTGGGAACCAACTACCATTCTGTAGTAGTTTCCACATCTCAAGCCTTGATGACAAGGCTATTTTTAAGGGGGTGAACATGCAAGATACCAGATATATAAAATATGTAGAACAGAAATAAAATGCTATAAATGGCAGAATAATAGTAAAATATCCAGCATAATCTTTATAATACACATAAATGATATACGAAATAGAAATAGAAAAGCACTTTGATTCCGAAAGCAATGTTCATGAGCATCTTCGAGGGGGAAACCTCCAGTCGAGCAGATCTCTGTTACAATAATCTCCAAGATAGGGTTCACATACCCTCGCCCCTTATTTATACTAAATATGTCTATTAAGAGAAGTATCTAGAGGAAGATCCTTCTAGAAGAGGAAGCTTCTATTAGGTCTTCTTACATCCGCCTTATTCTATTTTATTGAAAGGCCTTATTAATATTGACCTTTATTGCATCCGAATACATTGCTCTACCTATGTGCGGGTTAGGACCTTAACATGTCCGCCCCTTTAAAAACAACCTTGTCCTCAAGGCTTGAGATGTGGAAACTGCTGCAGAATGGTAGTTGGTTCCCAAGTGGCATTTGCTGGAGTCATATCTTTCCACTGTACTAGCACTTCCTTGATGGTTCTCTAACACAGGCAATGCTCACGTTGGTCCAAAACTGCTTCTGGCTGAAGCCAAATGGATCCTTCTTCAGCTAACTTTGGAAGGTTGGTTTGAATTTGGCACCTGGTTCCAATCACCTTCTTCAAGCATGAAACATGAAAAATCGGATGTAGCTTCGACTGACTGGGCAGAGCTAACTGATATGCAACTTGTCCCACATGCTTGAGAACTGTGTAAGGGACATAGAATTTGGGTGCTAGCTTCTGACACTGCTCGGCCTTGAGGGAAGTTTTCTTATATGGTTGCAGTCTCAGAAACACCTGGTCCCCTTCTGCAAATTGACGTTCCGAGCGACCTTGATCTGCTTGCTTCTTCATTCTATTCTGTTCCATGACCAAGTTCTCTTTAAGGGTGCGAAGGATATCCTCTTGGACTGTAAGTGTTTGGTCAACAGCCTGGACCTTCGATGTACCCGGTAAGTAGGAGAGAACTGAAGGTGGCTTCTGTCCATATACTGCTTCAAAAGGAGTCATGCGAGTGGATGTATGGTATGTAGTGTTGTACCACCATTCGACGAGGGGTAACCATTGAGCCCACTGGTGTTGTTTTTCAGAGGCAAAACACCTCAGATATGTTTCCAAACACTTGTTGACAACTTCCATTTGACCATCCGTTTGGGGATGATAAGCCAAGCTGCGATTTAATTGTGTGTCTTGTAGCTTAAACAATTCTTGCCAAAAATTGCTTGTGAAAGTTGGGTCTCGATCGGAAACAATAGAGTGTGGCATGCCATGAAACTTGAAGACCTGGTCCATGAAAATTTGAGCCACCGTGGATGCAGTAAATGTGTGGGGAAGAGCGCAAAAATGAGGATACTTGGAAAGGCGATCCACCACCACCATTATGACTGATTTATTCCCTGATTTGGGTAAGCCTGTGATAAAGTCCATAGATATATCCTTCCAAATGGCAGGGGGAATCGGAAGCGGTTGGAGGGTGCCTGGAGATTTGACTGTTTCTCCCTTGTTGCGTTGACACACCTCACATTCAGCAACAAAATTACGAATGTCCTGTTTCATACCATCCCAGAAAAAATAACGTTTGACTCAGTCATATGTTTTGGTGAACCCTGAGTGCCCCATTGTGGGTGTAGCATGAAGCTCAGAAAGCACCATGGATTTGAGCTTGGATTGTTTACTTAAATACAAGCGACCTTTGTATCAAAGCTCATCCTGGAGCTAGGAGTACCCTAGGGGAAGTGGAGCCTTGTTCTGCAATAGATGGATCAGATGTGAACTTTTGGGATCTTGAAGCCATTCCTGGTGCACAGCTTGGAGCCAATCAGGTACAATGAAGGAAAGAGACAAAAGGGATCCTTTGTCTTCATATTTCCGGGACAGTGCATCTGCCACTACATTGTCTTTTCCCTTATTGTAAATGATCTCATAATCATATCCAAAGAGCTTAGTCATCCATTTTTGTTGTTCCTCGGAAGAAATGTGTTGCTCCAGAAAGTACTTGAGGCTTTGATGGTCTGTCTTAAGTTGGAAGTGTTGCCCCAAGAGATATGGACATCGCAACTCAACGGCATGCAGAATTGCCAACATTTGTTTTTCATAAATGGGTTTGCCCAGATTCTTTTCAGACAGTTGCTTGTTAGTGAAGGCCAAAGGTCTACCCGCTTGCATAAGGACAACGCCAATTCCTTTCCCTAAGGCATCACATTCCAACACAAAGGTCTTTGTGAAGTCGGGAAGGGCCAGAACTGGAGTGGTGCACATGGCCGTCTTCAAGGTTTGAAAAGCTTGCGCAGCTGCTGGGGTCCAAGTGAAAAAGTTCTTTTTGAGGAGAGTCGTGAGAGGTGTTGCAATATTTCCATAGTTCTTAATGAACTTACGATAATACCCTATGAGGACCAAAAATCCACGCAAGATTTTGAGAGTCTTTGGGTGAGGCCAGTCTTGCATAGCTTCAATCTTTTTCGGGTCCACCCTGACGCCATCCTTGCCCACCAGATGACCCAAGTATTCTACTTCGGAGGGACCAAAAGAACATTTGGACTGTTTTAGGAAAAGATGGTGCTGAGAGAGTAGGTTGAGAACTTGATCCACATGAGTAAGATGGTATGTCCAGGTCTTGCTATATATGAGGATATCATCATAGAAAACTAATACAAAATGACGGAGAAAAGGGTGGAGGACATGGTTCATGAGGCTCTGGAAGGTGGAGGGGGCGTTACACAAACCAAAGGGCATGACCAAAAACTCGTAGTGGCCCTCATGAGTGTGAAAGGCCATCTTGGGAATGTCAGACTCTTTCATACGTATCTGGTGATAGCCCGAGCGAAGATCAAGTTTGGTGAATAATTGGGCACCACTCAATTCATCCAGGAGGTCATCAATGACAGGAATGGAAAATTTGTCTTTGATGGTTAGCTTGTTTAGAGCACGGAAGTCAGGACAGATTCTCCAAGAACCTTCTTTCTTCAGTACCATGACGACTGGAGAGGAGTAAGGGCTCGTACTAGGATGGATGACTCCAGAAGTATGGAGTTCGTGGACCATTTTTTCAATTTCATTTTTTTGTGCAAAGGGGTGGCAATATGGACGTATATTGGGGGGGAGGCTTCCTGGGACAAGGGGAATGGAATGATCATGGACACCGCGGGAAGGAGGGAGTCCTTGGGGAGTGGAAAACACTGTTTGATGTTTAGAAAGGAAAACCAGAATGACCTTTTTTGAGAAATTTTTCCATGCGATGAGAACTGATGACTTCAGGTGAACCCGTAGTGATGCCTTGAAATTTATATTTGTGGCCTCCTTCACCGAATTGCATGGTTAAGTTCTGAAAATCCATGAGAATGGGACCCAAGGTTCTTAGCCATTCGACACCCAACACAATGCCGCAATTGCCCATGTCAATAGCAAACATATGGAATTTGAGGTGGTAGTCACCTATTTGTAGACGCACATTTTCACAGCGCCGGCCACATTTCATAGAACCACCATTGGAAATCATGATTTGGAAATTGTTGGCAGCATGGATGTAGCAATGGGTTTCTTGGGAAATGCGGCGATGAATAAAATTGTGGGTGCTACCACTATCAACCAAGATGATGACCTTTTGGTGATTGATGTAACCGATTAACTTGACGGTTTGGGGGGCAGAGAAGTTGGTGAGATCATTGAGGGAAATTATTGGTTCCACTTTGGGAGGGTCGGAGGGAGGGTTTATGTCAGAAATTTCTGGTGACTCGGGCACAGGGGGGATGTCAACATCTTCTTCCTGAATATCTTCAGAGATGGCCATAAAGAGATTTTTTTCCTTACATTTGTGGCCTGGGAAATATTTTTCATCACAATTATAACAGAGGCCTTTGAGTTGGCGTTCATCCATTTCATCCCTGGTCAATTTTTGTATTTTTAATGGGGCAGAGGGAGTAGTGGGGTTTATTAGTTTAGGGCGCGGGATAAAGGAAGGCTTACGGTTTTGAGAGGAAACAATTTGTTGTGCTTCTTTAGCTTTCTTGGTAGCCTCCACCCAAGTCGTAGGTCGAGCCATAAGGACATGGGCCCGAATCTCCTCCTTGAGGCCACGGATAAAACACTCTCGAAAGAAAGCATCAATCATGCCCTCTGTTCGAAAAGCCAGACGCTCAAATGCAGCTATGAAGTCTTCGACTGTGCCAGATTGCTTCATTTTTTTCAAACGGCCCAAATGGTTGGTGTCAGTGTCAAAGCGTTCATAAAGCTCAGCAACAAATTGGGTCCAAGCAATATACCCTTGACGGGAAGTTTTTCTCCATTGCCACCATTGCCAGCATTCTTGATCTAGATGGATAACACCATACCGGAGTTTGGCCAAGTCATATGTAATGTTGTAGAGAGAGAAATAATGTTCCATTTGTGTGACCCAACCAGTGGGGTCCGAGCCATCAAATTTGGTTACATCCACCTGCGGAAGGTGTATGTCCCTTTGAAAGTGATGGGGTTGGAAGGAATGGGAAGAAGTTTCACCTTCATTCTTTTTATGTGCATCAGGAAAAGAGTCATCGGTAGAGAGCTTGAGTTTGGTGCAGAGTGATGCAAAGACAAATTCAAGCTGGGTGGTCAGTTCATGTTTGACTTCCTCCATTGCGGACTGCACGACTACATTTACGGATGCATTCATGGAGGCATCACAGGAGGAAATAGTAGCACTGAGTTGTTGCACTTCTTGTTGGGTCTCAAGTAAACCAGATTGCAGGGTGTTGAAGTGAGACTCTAGTTCTTGGTTATGGGTATGGGCCATGATGATGGGTGATTTGAAAAGGGAGCGGGCGGGGTCAGAAATTTTTGCAGAAAAATGATATGGATGAAAGTGATAAGGGAGAAGAGATGAATCTAATGGGATAGGTCTCAAATAATGGTGAAAAAATTTCCAGACTCCTTTTTTTTTTTACAGCTGCAGGGTTATGCTTTGTTCTGAAGAATGTTGTAGTGTTGAAATCCCCAAATTCTGAACCAGAGAGTATTTACTTAGCAACCCGAACACAGATGCTCATCAATAGATCTCGCCAGTTTAATTTGTTTATGTTCCCCAAGGGTTAGGTATTCAAGGGTTCTACAGACAAGGGTTTGCCCTGTGCTATAGCTCTCTGATATACGTGCG
>ML780930.1:417864-448237 GCA_009831015.1 Picea engelmannii
TTTGTTTATGTTCCCCAAGGGTTAGGTATTCAAGGGTTCTACAGACAAGGGTTTGCCCTGTGCTATAGCTCTCTGATATACGTGCGGGGTCCAACAGTAGTACTCGGCCCAATATCTCAGGGCACTAACTAAGGAGGATAGACGGTACCCTTATCCGTACTACCCGACTACCCAGGTACTAGAGAGTATCTTTGCGAGTGTTGTTCTCGGTGACACTATAGCAGTCCGGCGGCCGATAGGTTTATCGAAAGAGGGCTTCAGGAAATCTAGGCTGATCCGTACACAGGTGTTGTCTGATGCGCTACCACCCGAAGGGGTACCAACAGGGGTTACAAGGGTGGCCAACAGATGTGCGCTTAAGAACCACTTGTATTTCCTCCGTGTATGAATCCCACAACCGCAGGTTTATGCGCATAATGACAGATCTTTGTGGATTAAAGACGTCGGAATACGTCTCTACCCTGAAAAAATTACCCACAATTTCTGCCAAGGAAAGTGCTCTGATACCACTTGCAAGATACCAGATATATAAAATATGCAGAACATAAATAAACTGCTAGAAATGACAGAATAACAGTAAAATATCTAGCATAATCTTCACAATACACGTAAATGATATACGAAATAGCAATAGAAAAGCAGTTTGATTCAAAAAGCAATGTTCATAGACCTCTTCGAGGGGGCAACCTCCAGTCGAACAGAGCTTTGTTACAATAATCTCCAAGCTAGGGTTCACATACACTCGCCCCTTATTTATACTAAATATGTCTATTAAGAGAAGTATCTAGAGGAAGATCCTTCTAGAAGCGGAAGATTCTATTAGGTCTTCTTACATCTGCCTTATTCTATTTTATTGAAAGGCCTTATTAATATTGACCTTTACTACATCCGAATACATTGATCTACCTATGTGCGGGTTAGGACCTTAACATAACATGTTAAGGTCCTAACCCGCACATAGGTAGATCAATGTATTTAGATGTAATAAAGGTCAATATTAATAAGGCCTTCAATAAAATAGAATAAGGTGGATGTAAGAAGACCTAATAGAAGCTTCCTCTTCTAGAAGGATCTTCCTCTATATGCTTCTCTTAGTAGACATATTTAGTATAAATAAGGGTCGAGGGTATGAAAACCCTATCTTGGAGATTATTGTAACAGAGCGCTACTCGACTGGAGTTTGCCCCTTTGAAGAGGCTTGTGAACATTGCTTTCTAATTCAAAGTGCTATTTCATTTGTTGTTCTCATATTATTTTTGTGTTATTGTGGATGATTATGCTGATTATATTACTGTTATTCTACCATTCCTAGCATTTTATTTCTGTTTTGCGTATTTATTAGATCCGGTATCTTGCAATACAAATTCCACAAGTTTCATATGACATGACTATGTTTTTTATAATCAAAAAGAGAATTGGTAAAACCATGACCATTATACCTTTCTTGATGATATTCACTTTGTTTTGGAGATGACTTGCATTCATTATCACAATCAAGGAGTGATACGCCATTACCTTTCATGAATCGATCCTGCAATGACTTAGGCTGATCATTTGAAGCATCAATTGCTTCTGATGTTTTGGATCCCATGTTGGAGAATGTTCCAATCTCCTCTTTTCCATATCCCAATCCTAAATAACGAGGTATTTCGACAATCTCAATGGGATTAATGATACCTTGTCCCTCAATTCCAAGGCCCTTTCCTTCCTAACCCATCTTGGTTAACAATCTCAAACCTATCCCTCTTGCATGTTTTTCAAATGCACCAAAACCATCTTGATGGGAACAATGCAAAATTGATGAATGACCTCCACTGCATACCTCATAATTGTTTTCTAAAAAAAATGTAGAAGGTATTTCCTTCAATTCTTCTTTTCCTTTGCTGTTCTTTGAAGATTTCACTTGAGTCGATCTCTTTCATTCCAAGTAATCTTCATACAACACTTTCACCATCTCAGACTTGGAAAAGAGAGTTTTTTTCATATCCTTCTCATATTGAGAAAGTCCCTCTTTAGTTTCGATCTTCTCAACTGACATGAGCTCTTCCCTGGTAAACATGCAAACTCAAATTCCAACCGTCAACCTTTTCTTATACCACTTGATCTGAAAGGACCTTTTAAATGACATTGGTTGAGTTATTATGCATGAGTTAATTTACCATTTAGGAAAAGAATGAAAGAGGAGGAATTATTAATGAAACATGAAATCCATAAAGAAATATACATATTTGAACATAAGCATGAGGACAACAAACCATAAACACCAATGTGATAATGGAGTTCGACAATCTCTCCTACATCTTCGAGACTTTGTATCAGTGGGTGAGGATTTATTATTTATGTTCAAATCTTTAAATGTACATAATGAAAGTTCCAATGGATTAAAAAAATGATTTGGTCGTATTCTACCAGATCTCAAGAACCCATCAAAACTGACGGCACATAAATTGGACGAACAAAGCTCCCAGAAATGGCCCGCAAAGGTGCGCTCCTCAATAGCTTCCCTACATAAAAAAGGCTTTGTATCTACATTTATTCAGCATTTCTCTTCTCTGAATTTCCTCCCATGGATCCAAGAAGCCCTGTTTTATATAGGCATGAAGTTGGTAACCATCTCCCATATTCTCCCAAATATATAGCCTAAAAAAGGGCCCAACATCCCCCCAAAATGGATAAAATCTCCAAAACCTGCTGAACAAATCCATTAAAATCATGTAATATAGTTTTAAAACCCACTTGAGTAAATAGATTGGATGAAACCCCCTTTCTTAGGGCTCTCGGTCACCTAGGTGCCTCCATGTGGCCCTGTGCCATGCACTGGCCCCTAGATTCTTGGCCCTTGGTCGCACCTATGGCCATGCGCCCTCGGGTTCCAGCCACCACACGTTATTAGTTGTATCCCTGGTCTTTTGGCCCATGTTCTAGCGCCCTGGTCGATGGGCTAGCCCGAATGAACAGGCACTAACCTCTTTAAGCACTGACAGTTGGGAGTTCCACATATATTTTCACCAGACAATAGCTCTAGGTCATATGCCATGTAACAAGAACCAGGGCTAGCTCCATATATATCCACCAAGTTATAACTCCCGCGCACGCCAATGTATAAGGGTCTGGACACATGTGACTGGTCATATGGTTAAGGTTTAAACCAAGGGTTGGGGCCATGCCATGACCCTTTCCATGCCCAAACAAAACACCATGCAACTTTAAATATGAGTGGCACCGTTTAGGGTTAAGACCCACTAGGTAGGAGGGATGGTAGCCTGGCCTATGCAAAATATAAGCGCCCATGGAGGTCCATGATTCGAATCCGGTGGACTCCAAACCAAATTTTGCTAAAACAACCAATGACCAATAAATGGGTGCAACATGTCAAACCATGTCCAGGCCATGTGGCATCATACCATACACCACATCATTGCCACATGTCAGTGCTCAATTCATCCAACTTCTTTCCCATGTGTCTGCCACTGTACCTGCCACATGTCATATGGCCCTGCCAATATACCTGACATGCATCTTACGACCCTGCCATGTCTATTGTATGGTCGTGACACATGTCACTCTTGAAGTGGTGACAGATGTCACACTCTGATTGGTCCACCTGTACCTTCCCACATCAGCATCCACGTACCCTGCCACGTTAGTTGTACATCTTGTACAATCAGCTATCACGTGGCACTGTACGAACTGTACAATCGTCAATTTTTGCTTGTTTTGAAAAATTAACAAATCATGATATCTTGGGAATATGACGTTCATTTGAAACCATTTAAGTTTAATTGGGTTCATAACATCAAGGCCTATGCACACATCCATTTTGAAGAGATTCTGATAACTTTTACTTTTAGGCATTTCTGAGCCCCATCTAGCTCCTGGATCCAATTCTGGATCAATAGAGGAACCCCTATAGGTGAAGAAAAATATCTATGTGCTTTTGTACAATCTTGTCAACCTATTTATACTATATGGAAAGGTCTTGGGCCAAGGATGTAGTGGTCGTATTGACTTTCTATTCACCATCTGACTTGATCATGAAGAGGGAAAAATTTGTGGTATGAAAGGTTAATTTGAGGCACTATTTTTTCAAGATCAATGAAGTGGTAGTAGTTGGAGATACCTCTTGTACTCTATATATATGACCTCCCAGAGTAAAAATGACATTACAGGGGTGAGACTCATAGATAGTGTGGAATTTCCACATATATGATTGTCCTAAAATAACATCATAGAATTCAAGTGGAGAAACATCATACAATACCTCATTCTTGAATCGATTGATGTAGTAGGAAAAGAAACATTGTTAGTTGACACATATGTCTCATCCCAGGCTCAACCATCCGATGGTGTATGGTTGGGGGTGTGGCATCGTTGGAAGCTTCAATATCTTTAAAACCTTAGATGATATCAGGTTCTTCTAACTCCTGCTATAAACAAGAAAATGTAGTGGGGCCCCCTTTACCCACATATGTGAGTGGAAGAGGTAGTCCCCCTCCTCAGGATCCTTTGGTTCTTATGGTTGTATTGTTTTGATCATGATGGTAGTAGTGGTTTATGCATCAATGATCTATTTCCATTTATTGTTCTTTGAATCAAATTCTGAGTCATATTCTAATTCTTTTTCTTTGATCTTGGCCAACAATCACTATTGCAAGTGACATTCATCGATGTTGTGTCAGTGGATTTTTTGGAACTCACACCAGTTTCTAGTGTCTTTATTAGACTTCTCATCACCCTTATTAGCTAGTTGCTTGGATTGATTTTCTTGATATTGAATCTCCTTTCTTTGTCCTTTGTTATGTGAGTTAGGGTTTCTTTTTCCATGCTTATGTTGTGGCATATTTGTAAACCCAAACTCATGCTTACTCCACTTCTTGAATTTTTGCTCAATTTTTATTACATATCGATAAGCAACTCCCATTGAGGAAACGTTCAATAAATCCATCTTTGTTTGAATGTACATGTGCAAACCACTGTGGTACCTCAAAAACATGTGTCACTTGGAGTCTTTGATACCCATATTTGAGCACAAGTATGAAAGATGTTATTCTACTTTGACACCATCTTGTCTCCTTTATGACGTAGAGTCATCCATCTCATGCACTGGTCACCATAGTTTCTGATAGGGTAGAACTCCTCCTTGAAAGAATATACAAAGGCAACCCAAGTGGGATATCTCTTGAATGGCATAGATTTATCCACATTGTACCTCTCCCAGTAACCCTCCCACCAAGATCTGATATGGGGAAGGGATTTAAGGAGCACAAATGTGATCTTTTCATTCTCAGAAATTTTTTGGGCGGAGTAATAACCTTCGAGTATATTCAACCATTTTTCTAAATCAAAGGAATCTCTATGGCCTTCAAATAGGGGGATATCAAAATTGAATAGTACCTTGAAGGGTGTAGCACCTTTAAAATGGTTTCTTGTCAAAGATGCCTTGGCTACATTTGGTATTCATTGAAGGATCTAAGAAAAATTTTCCATCATCTCATTCCTCTATCATATGAGGGATTTGTCAAGCAACATCTTGAAAGGATATTATGCTCTATCATTTATCTTTTCTTCCACCATGGGAGGTTGCTTGGGATGGTGAGAGTGATTTTCCTCAAGCGAAACTATCTCAAGACCAAACTATTTATACCTTAACCTCGTCGGGGACATGCATTGAGAAATAACAGGGAGAAAATTTATTTGATACCATTGATTTAGACTATGTTGAGAATGGAATGATAGAATATATATATATATATATATATATATATAACAATAATTGGCTAGAATGGGGTAGCTTATCTATGAAGAGAAAGAGATGTTGGCTATGCTTCATTCGCAACAAGATTTACATAGCACTCCATTGCATGCTCAAAGGACCTCCTCCACCTCGATTATATATGAGAGAGTGAGGGGAGAATAATTCCCATGATGCATGTGGGATGAATTGGTGTAATTTTATAAAATTACATAGGCACATAAAACACTAAGACTTCCCAGAAGGTCACCCATCCCAGTAATAATCTATCCCAAGCATGCTTAACTGCGGAGTTCTACTAGGATTAGGTGCATTAACGTTGTAGGCATTACATTACATTACAAATGGATATGGAATTACATTACATTCCCCATCAAAATGGTGAATATCATGGTTTATCAAAACCACATGCTCAAAAACGTTGATTCAATGGAGAATGTGGAAGGCCACCAAGATCCACCTAGATAAAAAACAATTCTCTATCTTGTTGGAGAATGAACATTCATGGATGTTAAAGAGATGAGCATTATGGATAGAGGTGGGAGATCAAAATTTGAATTATTTTCAAAAATTTGCAAATCACCATAAAAACTTTCAACTCCATTTGGGAATTAGGGTACTCTAGGATTATGAAACGCGGTTTTGTTGAGCTATCGAATCTAGGGGTGGATCACTTTAATGAAAAATTTGTTGAACTAAAACAAGAAAAGTTAGGGGATATGTTGAAACTCATTTCCTTTTTTCAGAGGATGGTAGATTGGGTTGATAATAGGTATTTCTTCAAAGAGGTAAAAAAATAGGAGTTAAGTGGGTTTTTGGAATCATTTAAAAAGGAAAAGAGTCCAGGGCCCGATGAAATGATGACTCAACTTTATAGGGATTTATTCAACTATGTGGGGGGGGGGGGGGTATTCTTGGTGTAATGGAAGAAATTAGAGTTGAGGGGAAGTTAAAGAAGAATATCAATTCCATGTTTATATCCTTGATTCTAAAGTCACACTATCCATCTTATTTCGATGATTTCAAACCCATTTCTCTATGCTATTGTCTTTATAAAATATTAGATAAGATCATAGAAATGAGTTTAAAACCTCTATTATCCTATTTTATTTCACAGTAACAACTTGGGTTCTTGAAATGTAGACTAATTCATGAATCTATTGTATCTACACATGAGGGTATCCACACCATTAAAAATCAAAGGAAAGAGGTCAATTTTTAAAATTGATATATCAAAATATTATGATAGAGTCTCATGGTTGTATCTTCGCCTCTTGCTTCTTCATATTGGATTTCAGTTGAATGGTGTTAAGTGGATTATGGCATGTGTAACTACAACCTCCTTTTCAATATTGATCAATGGGGCGGGATCCTATTTTTTAAATTAGGTCAGGGGATCAGACAATGATGTCCCTTCTCACCTTATATATTCTTGTTGGTGGTGGAACGCCTCAATTGGGCTTTGGAATAGGATAGAAAGACAATTTAATTTCATGGTATTTCTTTTGGAGGACTAGTTAGACTCACTATTTTGTTTGTTAATGATGCTCCGATATCTTTTCGATGTGTAGCTGCAAATTGTCTTATTTTAAAAAACAAAATGACCCTTTTCAGTGAAGCAATGTGAATGATAATTGATTATAATAAATCAACTATATATTTACCATTTGACAAGTAAAAGTTCAAGGCTCATTTTTCAAACATGTTTCCTTTTTCTATTAAAGAGATAGTGGAAGGTTTAAAATATCTCAGTTTTACTATCAATCCTAAAAGGTATGGTATAGTGTATTGGTCACAACTTGTTTCAAATGTGGACCGGAAAGTCAACCATTGGTGTAATCATTGGATTTCTAGGGGAGTTAGATAGTTCTCATCAAGGCAATGTTGGAGGCAATTCCTAATTATTGGAATCTTATTACCATGATCCCAAATGGTATACTTCACCAAATCAAGAAGATTTGTTTCAATTACCTTTGAAAAAGTAGCTTGGAATACAAAGGGTATCTCTTTGCAAATTGGAAAAGATTATCTAAGCCTAAATTTTTGGGCGGATGATGTTTAAAGGAAGAGGTGTTGTTTGGACAAGATTTGGTAGCCAAGTCGCTTTCGGTTTTCTTGATACAATAGAGACTCAGTAGACAATTTATGATATCAAAGTATATTTCCCCTTTCTCAATGCTATATTGGATTTGTCAAAGGAACAAATCAATTCCAAATGCCTCAACACAATGGAGGGATTTGACTCAAGCACTCCTTGTGATTGGTAATTCCCTTGCTTGGAAGGTTGGGAATGGTGCTCAAGTGAGAATAGGTTTGGATTCTATTGTTGGGTGTGGAGGAGGAAGTATCCTTGCAGAAGAATTGAAAAAAACCTTAAGGATGAGAGGTTTATGTACTCTGAATCATATTGTGAATGAGGATGTATCCTCCATTTGGACTCAGAATTGGTACTCAACTAAGGATCTAGAATTGGAGGAAATTTGGTCTCTAGACTAGTCTGGTTATAATTCATAACTTCAAAGGGAGAATATACATCTGTCTGGCATGGTAAATCAATTATTTTGTAATTCCAAACATTTTGGTGGTCTCTACTCTTTTAAACTAAGTTACCTTGCGATGGTGGATCAGGGCATAGGAAACCTTCTCTAGTGGTATAAACAATTATGGAAGATAAAAGAGCCTCCAAAAGGTGTGTTTTTTTTTCTAGTTAATTACTAAAGGTAGGGTCCTTAGGTGGTATTGTCTTCAACAGGGGCCAAGGTTTTGTTATTTGTGCAACTGACGTAGACCCCCAGACCCACAGGTTGGGATCCACCCAAGATCTTTTCTTTTCCTCCCCTGAGAGCTCAATTAGCTCTTTTATTTCCCGTTTGGGAAATCAACACCCACAAAAAACCTTGAGGAAACTCCCCTTGTATTTCGAGATACCAGATTTTGTGATTTCACGAATCCCGTGGTCGAGCGCCTTATCTCTTCGACCTTTGAAACCCGAAATACTAATACTTGCCTTTCCTGATGCCAATTTCGGCTCTTTGGCTTTCACGAATTTGGGAGTTGTGATGATGTCCAACTCTGCTCTCGACCCCTAGAGTCCCAAACTTCCGACTTCCGATTTACCGAAATGCAAATGTTCTAGTCCTTCCTCCCTCTTCGGGGTTTCGATATTTCAACCACAAAAAAGTGCTTCCACTATGTCCTCGGGGCTCTCGAACCTTCGAACCCCAAAATTCCAAAATTACGTCTCCTGAATCCTTTCATACTTTCGCGTACCGGGAGTTCGATATGCTAAGGATCAAATACTCTGTCGCTTCCGTTTTCCGATCTCCGAAGTCCCGAAATGCCGAAATGGCACTTCTCCTCGCTTATTTCATGAACCTTGATAGGAAGTCTCTTGTCCTTCCACATGTCACCTTCTCTTTATTTCGGGTTTCCAGGTATCGGGAGTTTGGAACCCTCAAACCACCTTATGTCCTCATAATCCCCAATTTCCCAAATTCTGATTTTCCGAAACACTTATACTCTTCCCCGCTCGTTCGGAATTCACAACTTAGAAAAATTCAATGTAGAGTGTAGACCCATGTCAACATGAATGCCAAAATCCTGATTTCTGAAATGCCGATAATCCTTTGTCACGACTTCTGATTTCGGGTTTTCTCCTTACTTCCACACACGAAAACCTCCTTTTCATGTTTCGGGGGTTTGATCAGCCAAGTATTTTCCTTATCCTTTTCACTTTCGAACCCCGAAATGACGAAATGATTTGACATCCCAATAAGTGAAGATTAGCGACCCCTTATCCACCTTGCAGCTCCTGTAGATCCTACGGTTCTCGCTATTTCGGGAGTTCTCCTTGGAGAACCTCGACCGTCCAAATTCCTTTTTCAAGAACCTCTTCTCTGAGTCACCTTAGCAATCCTCTTCACTTTGACTTGGCCTCTTCACGATGACCAAAAATCCTCTCCTACTCTTCAACACTTGAAGACGCTGACTCTCCTGAGCTTTATTTTGCAAACTCAAATCTCCTAAGAGATTTTTGCATGCACTCCTTGTGACACTTCTTCAAATATTCCTAAATATTTGAATCTCTTGACTCTGTGCAACTCTGCAATAACAGTCCTTCAATCTCTCAACCTTAGTCTATGTGTTATAAGGTCTCGACCATCCTGCGCACACCTTGCATGGCTTCTGTGCTTGTCTTGCACTTCAATTGAAATGAGAACAATGGTATCCCTCAGGAGCTTTCAGAGATGAACTCTGAACCCGTCAACGCACTCCTTGCGGATGCTTCACTGTACTCCTTCCAGGAAATGTGACTCAAGAAGAGAACAATTGAAACTCATTTCCTTACTCTCTCATACTTCAAACACTTAACATGAAATCATACATACATAGCATAAAAGCAAATGTACAACAGAAAGAGTAAAACAACCATAAGAATATCATTTAATATGTATACACGAAAAGAATTATAACACCATGAGTCTGAATCAAAGCTTCATATACTAATTTCAGAACTTCTATACATGGATTCTTCTATACATCTCTCTGCTACAACTCTTCTCTATGCTCTATGGTATTCTTGATAATGTTACAATGATACAATGTGAGGGTGTATATATCCGTTTTCCCTCCAGCTCCTAAAACTGTCTAATCTAGAATTTAAATCTACCTACTTCCATTAACTATGCGTAAATGCCTCTACACCTGAAAAATGAGAGAGAATCGCTCAAGATATGTTTACAATCTAGAAGTATGCCCTTCTTAACTATTACATTAAAGTTTGTGCATCCAAACTTTCAAAATATTGCAAACAATTTTTAACATGTGCCAAAAATGCGATGGTGTTTGTCCCACACTCGTTTGCTTCTGGCGATGCTCCTGCATCAGCAAGAATTTCAAGGAGACCAATAATGATATTTTTTTAGAGTGTTCCTTTTCACGTCAGGTATGAAGTGAGACCGATTTACAATTGGGGATTGAAATTTGTGGTCAAAGAGTAACATTCAGGATTTCTTTAAAGTTTTTTTTTTCCAGATCCAAGTCTTTCTTCATGGAAGGTGTTGCTGACACTTATTTCGTGGGGGTTGTGGTTGGCACTGTTAGGGTCCTAACCCACACATAGGTAGAACAATATATTCGGATGTAATAAAGGTCAATATTAATAAGGCCTTGCAATAAAATAGAATAAGTCGAATGTAAGAAGACGTAATAGAAGCTTCCTCTTCTAGAAGGATCTTCCTCTAGATGCTTCTTTTGATAGACATATTTAGTATAAATAGGAGTCGAGGGTATCAGAACCCTATATTGGATATTATTGTAATAGATCTATGCTCAACTGGAGTTTTCCCCCTCGAAGAGGCCCGTGAACATTTCTTTCAGAATCAAAGTGATATTTCTGTTGTTATTCTTATATCATTTCAGTGCTATTGTGGTGATTGTTATGGTTATATTGTTGTTATTCTTCCATTTCTAGCATTTTATTTATGTTCTACATACTTTTTATATTTGGTATATTACAAGTGTTATCAGAGCAATTTCCTCCGAAAAAATTGTGGGTAATTTTTTTTTTCAAGGTAGAGAAGTATTCCGACATCTTTAAGCAACATAGATTTCTTGTTACGTGCATAAACCCACAGTTGAGGGATTCATACATGTAGGAAATACAAGTGGTTCTTAAGTGCACATCTGTTGGCCACCCTTGTAACCCTTATTGGTACCCCTTCGAGTGGTAGCGCATCAGACAACACTTGTGTATGGATCGACCTAGATTTCCTGAAGCCTTCTTTAGATAAACCGATCGGTCGCCTGACTGCTATAGTGCCACCGAGAAAAATGCTCAGGAAGATACTCTCTAGTACCTAGTTAGTCGGGTAGTACAGCTAAGGGTATGGTCTATCCTCCTTAGTTAGTCCCCTGAGATATTGGGTTGAGTACTATTGATGTACCCCACACGTATATCAAAGAGCTATAGTATAGGGAAAACCCCTGTCTGTAGAACCCTTGAATACCTAACCCCTGGGGACATAAACATAAAAAAATTAAAACATACAAGATCTATTATCGTGCAAATGTGTTCGGGTTGCCAAGTAACTACATTTTTCTTGGTGGTTAAGAATTTGGGCATTTCATCATTGCATTATTCTTCAGAATAGAGTATAACTCCGTAGGTGTAAAAAAAAAAAAAAAAGTTTGGAAATTTTTTCACCATTATTTAAGACCTATTCCATTGGATTCATCTCTTCACCCTTATCACATTCATACATATCATTTTTCGGAGAAAAAAAATTGACCCCACCCACCCCTTTTTGGTTCCCTCGTCCTCATGGCCCATACCCGCAACCAAGACTTGGAAGCTCTCTTCAATACCTTGCAATATAGTCTCACCGAGACCTAACAAGAAGTGAAAAAACTCGGTGCCAATGTTTTTTCCATAAATACAACCATGCAATCCGCAATGGAGGAAATCAAACAAGACCCGACCACCCAGCTTGAATCTGTATTTTCATCACTCTGAACCAAGCTTCATATCCCTACAAATAACCCTTCCTTTGACTCACCCCCACATACTGAAGGTGAAAATTCCTCTCATTCCCATAACTTTCAACACCATCACTTTCAACGTGGCCTACGCCTTCTACGGGTGGATGTGACCAAATTTGATGGCTCGGACCCCACTAGTTGGGTAACCCAAATGGAAAATTATTTCTCTTTATACGACATTACAGATGACTTGGACAAATTTAGGTATGGTGTTCTCCATCTAGATCAAGAACATTGGCAATGGAGAAAAACTTCTCGTCAAGGGTATATTTCTTGGACACACTTTGTGGAAGATCTTTATGAACACTTTGACACTGACACCAACCATTTGGGTCGTTTGACAAAGTTGAAACAATCATGAACAGTGGAAGACTTTATAGCTGCCTTTGGGCGCCTGGATTTTCGGACAAAGGGCATGTCTGATGCCTTTTTCTGAGAGTGTTTTATCAGTGGACTCAAGGATGATATTCGGGCCCATGTCCTCATGGCTTGGCCTCAGAGTTGGGTGGAGGATACTAAAAGAGATAAAGAAGAAGAACATGTTGTATCTTATCAAAACCGGAAACCCACCTTTATCCCTCACCCTAAACCAATAAATCCCACTACTCCCTTTTCTCCACTAAAGATCCAAAAATTGACCAGGGATGAAATGGCTGAATGCAAAATCAAAGACCTTTGTTATAATTGTGATGAAAAATATTTCCCGAGCCACAAGTGTAAGGAAAAAACAAATTTTATGGCCATATCCAAGGATATTTCGGAAGAGGATGTTGAAACTCCCCTTGTGTTTGAGTCACCTGAAACCATTAACATAACCCCTCCCTCATACCCTCCTGAAGTAGAACCGGTCATTTCCCTCAATGCTCTCACTCGCTTCTCCGCTCCCGAAACCCTCAAGATAATTTGTTACATTGAGCATCAAAAGTTCATCATTCAAGTTGATAGTGGAAGCACCCATAATTTTATTCATCACCGCATTGCCCAAGAAACTAGTTGCTACATCCATGTTGTTAATAATTTCCAAATCATGATTACCAATGGTGGCTCCATGAAATGTGGAGGGAGTTGTGAAAATGTGTGTCTCCAAATTCGTGACTACCACCTGAAATCTCATATGTTTTTTATCGACATGGGCGGTTGTGACATTATGTTATGTGTAGACTCACTAAGGACTTTGGGTCCCATTCTCATCGATTTCAAGGAATTAACCATGCAATTTGACCAAGAGGGAAACCAATATAAGTTCCAAGGCATCATCATCGGTTCACCTTAGATCATTAGTTCCCATCGCATGGAAAATCTGCTCAAAAAAGGTCATTCTCGTGTTATTTCCCAACTCCATGCCATACAAAAAACAGAGACACCCTCAGTTCCACAAGAACTCCAATCCATCATTTCTAAACATCAAGTGGTATTTTCCACTCCCTAGGGACTCACTTCTTCTCGTGGTGTTCATGATCATTCCATTCCCCTTGTACCCGGAAGCCTTCCTCCCAATATCCGTCTGTATCGTCACCCCTTTTCCAAAAAAAAATAAAATAAGAAAATGGTCCAGGAACTCCTTAATGCAGGTGTTATCCACCCTAGTGCAATCCCCTACTCTTCTCCTGTGGTCATGGTCCTAAAGAAAGAAGGTTATTGATGAATGTGTCTTGACTTCTGTGCCCTCAACAAACTTAACATTAAAGACAAATTTCTCATTCCTGTCATTGGTGACCTCCTCTATGAATTGAGTGGTGCCCAATTCTTTACTAAACTTGATCTTTGTATGGGCTACCACCAGATACGTATGAAAGAGGCAGACATTCCAAAGAATTCCTTTAGAACTCATGAGGACCACTATGATTTTTTGGTCATGCCCTTTGGATTGTGTAATTCCCCCTCCACCTTCCAAAGCCTCATGAATCATGTCTTCCATCCTTTTCTACATCATTTTGTCCGAGTTTTCTTTGATGATATCTTCATCTATAGCAAAACATAGATAGAACATCTTGCTCATGTGGATCGAGTTCTCCATATACTCTCTCAACACAAAATTTTCCTGAAATAGTCTAAATGTGATTTTGGCACCTCAAAAGTAGAGTAATTGGGTCATTAGGTTGGCAAGTGTTATCGGACTAATCGGTAGGTGCGAACACTAATAGATCTCCCTAGATCCACCTGGATCTAGAACAAAATAGGACAGGACATGACTCTTTCCCTAAGTTATGACCATTGAAATAGCTAGTAGGAAGGAACAAGTAACATACCTTTGTATCGCTTCCTAGGGTCTTTGTTTCTCCTTCTTCACTCCGGTGCTCTCATGAGGTCAATATCAAGACAACACAAACCAACCAAATTGAAGATAGCAAAATATATTCAACTGTCAACTTATGTGTATGATCAAGGAATTACACAATAAAGTGAGAATGACTTTATGGGAAAGGGACATGCCACTGTATCATATTAATTGAAAGTAGAATATTACAACCTGATCACGTTGATGTCGCAAGATCCCTTTCGGTGGCTCTTGGCTCCAACACACACACTTGCTCAATCCTTGTATGAAGAAGATCAAATCCTCTTGATAGACTCGCTAGAGTCTCCAAGATCCTGTTCAAGCTAAGTCCTTCACACGATTCTTTCACCAATTCTCCAATGAATCTTTATTAACCTTTTCCATGAGAATTCCATCAATATATAGGAGAGAATGAGATGGTTACTTAGATAAGAATGATCCCACAATATTAGGGAATCCAATACAAGGGTAATCATTCAAATGTCAATCCATTCTTATAGAATATTCCCTTCTAGAACCATCGAGAATTCATCTTTTTCCAAGATTTAGAGAAGGTTCGCACCCTAGCTATGTAGCACAGTGTGAGAAGTTCGCACCCTAGCTTAAAGCAGCCTGCGAGAATGGGTCATTCTCGCACCCTGGGATATTAGCAACCTGCGAACTCTCTTCAAAAGTAAGTTTTCTGGGAAGAGATGAATGTCACTTTTCTCAGGAGAAAGTTCTTATGAGGAGCCTGAGTACACCATCATCAATACACCATCATGATGACCAAAATCATGGGTAACATAATTCCCCCCAAAGTATGAGGCTGGAATCAATGACAGTCGAAAGACTTTGTAAACTGCATGTGTGTGTCGGAAACCAGGAGCACACCTAAACGAAGACCTGCGAACAACCAAGCATATACAGAATATCATATATATCAATTCTGAGGTAAGCATTCCCATACTCAAATCACAGACGGATGATATTGTAGACATAAGTCATGGCCACCAATCATACACTGTGGATCCATGCCGTCAAAATACAACATAGCCACTAGGAATACATTATGGATCTATGCGAGAAAATTCAAATTAAGATGACATAGCCATGAGACATACAAAGTGGATCTATGTGTCGCAAATTATACATACTCCATCCCAACCTGGGCAAAGAGATGATATCTAGGGTCTTCAACCTCGTTGCCCAAAAGTACTAATCTAACCATGTGATTACATGTGTTGAAGTCAAACATGGCAGAAACCACTTGATTACCGGTCATTGATGAAATCGTTAACAAGTGCGAGGGAAATCACCATTGATGTCAATGACTCCCAAGTTACTCTATTAAAATCCATCGAGTGTGAATGAATGATTTGAAGTCGAACATTCGACAAAATCTTTCGATTAGGGGACAATGTTGTAAACCCACTGTCAAAAGCGAGGAAACCTGCCATTGAGGCATGCAAGTTCCAAGGTACCAAAGAATTTATAAGTCTTGATTTATCCCCCATCAATAGGAGGGCCTTGATGTATCCCCCATCAATGACACGAAATGAGTAACAAATTTTGAAGGTGAAACAGAGTATGATGTAAGTTGGACTGGACACAGGGAAGGCCGACACGAAGAAAATGGACAACTGCAGATGGCCGACTCAATAGAGGTTTTCGATGAACTTCTCTTGAACATATGAATGAATCGACCAATGATTTGGCATCATTGACTTAGAGATGACATAGGGTATGACCTTGTAGAAAAGTGAATGAGAGACAAATGGATTTCCCAAACTGGCTACAAATATAATGAATAGGGGGTGTCATGTTCAAGAGAGACACTTACTTCCAATTGATATGAAGATGAGAACATATCCCTTTCCCAAATTTTCCCCCACCATTTCTGGCGAGTACCTATTTATTTTTATGCAAGCTTGAGGAGGATAACATATGCTTGTTGATATAAGCTTATCCTTCGGAGTATTTTTAACGAACCCTAGGAATGAGTGGTTCGGTCCCATTATGGTTCTGTCAATGTTTGTTTAATGAGTCAAGAGATAGAAAACTTGAAGGTTTTTCATGATTATAGATTCTAGAAAAACACTTAAAAGAGAACTCTCTCAGTTCCTTTTTCGTAAAATAGTCTGATGAGACCGAAAAAGAGATAAATTATTGCCCAACAGATGCTTTCTTCAAATAATGTATCGAGCATGAAAATAGCAAGGTCGCTCAGCTATCTTTTCATTTTTAGAGAGTCTGAAAAGAGCTTAAAGAGGACTCCAGGGGGGTTCCTTTTTTGTATAACCATGTTGAGCCCGAAAAAGTGATAAAATTATGCTCGATCGCGTTCTCAATTATTTTCGAGCATGAGAACGGACAAAGACCAAGCTCGAGGTTTTATACAAAAACCATAAAAAACAAACAAAACATGTGATGAAGAAGAAAAACTATGTCCGCATCCCTATATATGAACATCGAAGTCGTTATGCCTACAAAAGTTACACTAAAAAGGGAATTACGGTTTAGGTTTTTAATAAATAATTATAAAAAATCCAAATAACATGGTAAAAGTAAATATAAAGAACTAAAAACTCTTTTTACCATATCATTTTCACTTTAACACTATTTGAGCCCAAAACCCCCTCTTTTACCCTCGAAATTCAGCGTCAGATTGCAGGAGTTACGAGCATCCATTCGACGAGCCGTCAGTGACAGTGAGGTAGGCTCTTTGTCCTCTACTCTTTCGTGGTTTAAATTTTCATTTTCATTGGTAAAAACACATTTTTGAGTTGGTTTTGTGAACCATTCTTGTGCTCATCCATTCTCGCAGGTGGGGTACACGGGACCTGCGAGAATGGGTCATTCTCGTAGGTGAGCCTACAGTAGACTGCAAGAACCTCGCACTGTTCCTAAAGGGCACCTGCGAGAACCACAAAGCATAAAATTTTTGAAGTTTTTCTCAATGAAATAGAACCAATTCATGAATAGAGTTACTAATCTTATTTTTGTGCTTCTTATGCAAGTAGTTGGCCATCACAATGGTTCTGGAATGGAGCGAAAGGGAGCATGAAGAAGATAATTCCATTGCTGAAAATCACCCACCCACTATTGCCACTTTAAGAAACTATGTTCTTCTGAAGTACTTTCGTATCCCGGGTATGAGGGCCCAAGTCAGGTTATTAGAGTACCTTGTGCATATGTGGGATCCCGATCAACAAGTATTCCATGTAGGAGTCCACACACTGTCCCTAGATATTGAGGACATTTACTTCTTGACTGGACTGTCATGGCGTGGGTACCACGTGAGCCTGACTGGTAGCAGAGCTGGTGGGCTGCCCATGAGTGAGTACTGTTGCTTACACTATGTTCCCAAGGCAGAGAGGAAGAAAGGGAAAGTAGTGATTTGGGGAGTGCGGGATTTGACCCTCCGCACTATTTTATTCACCATTGCACGTATGGATGGGAGATCTTCTCCTCACATGGTGCTCCAGAGTTACTTTTAGTATGCCATAGAGTGTACTGAACCTCAGGTTTTTAACTGGGAAGATGCAGTGCTTCGAGCATGAAAAGGAAATTGACCAAATGCAGACAAGGCAACCTAAAGCAATTTGGGTATGGGTCTTTGTTAGTGCCCTTATTTCTCGAGAGGGTTCCATTATTGAGGCTGCAGGTTGAGTGGAATTTATCGCCTCCCAGGGATCCAAGAATGCTGAGATGGTGTCAGCTCATGGCCCGACACGTAGCTGGACCAATTATCAAGTATGATGATACCTTCTTCTACTGGCTACGACCACAGATGTTGATGGTCGACGATTATGTTTATGCTGGGTTGGATTTCTGAGGAGATCCGGACTTAGTCCTGATGGAGGATGCTTAGTGGGGGGAACTTGGTAAGAAGTACACAATTTTTTACCTTTTTAAATGTTTTTATGAATTTTATCATATGCAAATGTTTTTATATGTTCGTCCAAAGACTAAATACCAAATTCATTTTTTGATGACACAGATGTGGGACCTTACGGACCTCCTGGTACCTTTCCCATTAAGCGGCAAGGAGAGGTAGCACCAGTCCCACAATGGGACACCGAGGATTATCAAGCAGTGGAACAAAACCTAGAGGGTTTGACAGTAGATATTCCAGACATGCCTCTTGGAGAGGTTCCACGACGTTATCAGCGTCACACAGTAGGAGTGTCAGAGTCCATAGGTCGACTGCTCTGTAGGGTTTCTTGAGAAGTCGTATGTTACCATGAACGTCATCCATGACATATTTTTGTAGAAGCTATGAGCTTCAGATTTTGACATTTTGGTCTTCGGACAAAACGTTTTTGTAAAAAACTCTTTTGATCATTATATATACATACGGCTTCTACTGGTTTATCTTCTGTTGTGTGAAAATTGATGTGATTGATTTATAAATGATCCAAATGTCTGTCTAATACATAGTTAGCCAATGCATCAGTTAATGTATTTAGACATCTAGGAATATGTTGATATTCAATATAATCAAAATAACGTTCCAAGGGGTGAATTCGCAAATACACCCGTAACAAAGTAGGACTTCGAATAGTATAGACATTACTTAAATTTAGTACTACAAGCTACGAATCGAGTCACACAACCAAATGATGGATTCTGAGCGAAATAGCATCAATCAATAATTCGATAATGGTGCTATCCTCTGCAATATTGTTGGTCACACAACCGAGACACACACCTCGTAAGGAAACACGTTTGTTTGTAGGGGCATAAATTTCCCATGCAGCGGAAGCAAGGTTCTGAGTACTATGGCTAGTGCCATCAACGAAGCCAATGTAGGGTAGCGAAGACTACGACATCTGGAAATCAAACACAATGTCACATAAGGGCAGATACGAGATAACAATGAAAGCAAGCTATAGTAACACACAAGAAGTATGATACAATAAAAATACAAGTACTCGTGCACAAATGATTTTATGCATAGTACTTATTCAAGTAAAACCCATTCCTGGGTTCACTCAAAGGGATACCATCGTAATCTACTAACTTAGAAGCTCCTTTTTCCAAAACTCGTCGAACTATATAAGGACCTCGCCACATGGCTTCGAATTTTCCATCTCCTAGCATATCTCGATATTGTTCATAGAGGAGAACAAGATATCCTTTGGATAAAATGCGAGGCTTGACATGTTTGTCGTATTGGTCCTTGACAAGTTTTTTCTGAGCTTCTATGACTAGAGTAGCATCACGTCGAGTTTCATCTAATCGCATAATATACAATAGATGTTCTTCCTCAGCAGAAGTGTTTGGTAGGAGTTCAACAGCTAGTTTTAAAGAGTGTATCTCGCATTCAATCGATAATGGCTTCCAAACCATAGACTAACCGGAAAGGTGTAAACCCAGTAGCGGACTTGACGGATGTCCGGTAAGCCCACAATGTCGAAAACAACATTGTGTGCCAACTTGTTTTGTGGATCCCTATCATTCGTCGAAGCATAGTTATGAGAACTTTGTTAATTGATTCGACTTGGTCGTTGGCTTGTGGGTAATAGGGCGTTGAGTTATCATGGCGAAGACCCAACTTTTTAGTAATTTCGGACATCATGAAGTTTCTAAAATGTCTACCGTGATCAATGACAATAGCTTGGGGAACACCAAAATGAGCTATGATGTGATTAAAAATGAATAATGCTGTGGTCTTTCCAGTGTTGTCCAATGTCGGCATCGCCTCAGCCCATTTCGTAAAGTAATCGACGGCTACAATAATGTATCCATGCCCCCCGGTCGAGTGAGGGTGACATGTCATGAAATCGATGCCCCATTTCACAAAGGGACCAATGGAGACCACAGGGTGAAGAGGAGTAGGATGTGACCGTATCTTCTGATTATAGGTCTGGCAAGCATGGCATTTTTGAACGACGATTATGTAGTCGTTAAATAAAGAAGGAAAAAAATACCCTGCTTGTAAGATCTTCTGAGTAGTATCATACCCAGACATATGACCACCATAGGTGCTAGAATGGTAGTCATTCAGATCTTTCTCGGCTTCGTCGAACGTTAGGCAACATCTAAAAACAGAATCAATCCCCCGACAATAAAGAGTATCCCCGAGGATAATATATTGACGGGCTTGATAACGTATGAGACGTCGGTCAGTATTAGACAAAGTTGGTAGGAAAGTCTTGGTTTGGAGATATATAATGATATCACCATTCCAAATATCATCAATGCTTATAAGGAAAAGAGATTCATCGGGTAATGAATCAGCTGCTACATTTTTCGTTTCAGAATAGGGAAAGTCACATATCAACTCAGCAAACACTAAGGACTTCTTAGACTTGGTGAGTTCGAATTCCAAGTCAAACTCCTGGAGTATCAGAATCCATTTGGAGTATTTTCCCCCTAGCAATTGACGTGTAAGAATGTGTTGCATAGGGTTGCAGTTAGAAATCACTTTAGTTTTGTGTGAGAGGATATAGTGCCAGAAGCATTGGACTTGGACGGAAACCAAGGCCAGTTTTTTGACATGTAAATACTTGATTTCGGTAGGCGTTAGACTTCGAATCAAGTAGTAGATAACATGTTCGTCGTTAGCATCATCCTCTTGGACAAGAACCATACCAATGGTGTAATCCAAGGCAGCAAGGTAGAGGAAATAATCATGACTGTAATCGGGGGGAAAGAGAAGTGGAGCATGCATTAGGGACAACCTCAAATCTTCGAAAGAATTGTTGGCGATGGTATCCCAGACGAACTCTGAATCCTTTTTTAAGAACCGCGTAAATCCACGAGTTATCTCGGCATAATTTGGGATAAAACGACGAAGAAAGTTTGCCTTTCCCTGCAAAATTTGTAACTGGCGAAGTGTAGAAGGAGGAGGGAGATTAAGGATCGCCTCAACCTTTAAAGGATCCACTCGGATACCTTGACGTGAAACGATAAAACCTAGAAGTCGTTTGTATTCCACGCAAAAAATGCACTTATGAGGATTCAATCGTATACGGTAGAACCGACAGCAGATGAAAATGGCTTGGAGGTGGGTTGGATGATCGACTTGGCACATTGAGTGAGCGGGTAAATCATCCAGATATGGTTGGATGATGTGCTTAATATCATGGAAAGCATAAGACATCGCACATTGAAAAGTTGCGCCAGCGTTCTTGAGACCGAAAGGGAGTTTATGATAGGCAAAAGTACCCCAAGGAAAAATAAAAGCAGTCTTATGTTGGTCCTTGGGAACAATGTTGATTTGATTATACCCAGAGAAACCATCCATCAAAGAGAAAATTTCACTTCCAATGCAATTGTCGACAATCTGATCGACGAAAGGGGAAGGAAAGTCGTCTTTGGGACAAGCTTTGTTGATATCCCTATAATCAATTCATACATGAATTGTGCCTTGTTTCTTGTCGATCGGGACAAGATTGGAAACCCAGCCTGTGAGAGACACCAGATAAATAAATCCGTCTTTAAGAAGTTTCTCGACTTCGAGCTTGATAGCAACCGCTTTATGTGGGTGAACTGGATGAAGGTGTTGCCGAATAGGTTTAGCGTCAGGGTATGTCTTGATCTCATGTATCACAATCTCAGGGTTGATACCTGGCATTTCTTCGTATCTCTAGGCGAAGATGTCACGAAACTCTGTGAAAAGGGATGTGTAGGTGACGATTTCATCAGAAGAGCACGAAGTTCCGATATGGACATTTTCGACAATTCCAGGTTTGACAGATATATTGAGGGGAATAGTGGGCGAGATATTTCTTAATTTCCCTTCAAATAACACATCATGTGCGGACTCGAGAATGGTTGAGATGACGACAACGGTCAACGGGGTCGATATCCGTTGATAGTTCTCAATGGTATGTTTCTCCAAAAAGAGGATGGAACGATGATGTCCATCATTCCAAGGGGTGTCCTCCATGACATACATGATCATCTCGTCAGTGGGAAAAATGACACGGAAAGGATCTGGAGATGACTCACCAAGAGAGGGGGTCGAAGGGGTTGTTGATTGAATGTCCTGATAGGCGGATTCTACCGGACTTAATGACATTTCATCACCGTAACGAAGATGATCTCCAGGGTCAGGTACAATGCAGGGGTCGTGAGATGTAGGAAGTTAATGAATCGAGGTCGAGATCATGTTGATTGAAGCGACAGACGAGCATGGAACATCAGGCAGTGGAATGGGGAAAGTACCCATTAACGAAGAGTCTTTAAGAAGGCCTACACCGACGTTCTCATAACCCAGTGGGGTTTTAGCAATAAACGGTACATTTCCAGTACGGGTATAGGAATTAAAGAAGGCTAGTTGGTCGACGGTGACGACCTTTCCTTGATGTGGGAAATGTACCACATGGAAAAGGGTCGACACAACTGCACGCATGGAATTGATCCAGCTATGGCCAAGCAAAAGATTGTAATAGGGGAGCGTCAAAGACTTCCACTTCGACTTGGACTATTTTTCCTTCTAATGTGATGGGCAACGAAGGAAGGACACCATAGGGCTTAAAACTAGAGCCATTGAAGGCTTTAAGAGTGTTCTGGGATTCCTTCAAAGGGGGGAGAGCTAATGGCTTTCCAACAAGCAAGAGACATGACACATGTCGAGGCACCCTCATCGATAACGGTTCGGAAAATGTTTTTGTCAGAGACAATCACTTGGATCTGGAATGTGAGTTGAGGGGGTAACCGTGGAATATGATCTTCTAAGTCAAAAAGTATTAAATTTGTATCCATCAGGTCGATTCCACCGATAGATTTCAACAGTGCCTTCCGTTGCATAGGACAACTTTGAAGGACTTCGAGGGCTGACATTGCAGAAGGTGCTTGGGCCAGATCTTCAACAATGTTGTAGTTCTGGGCAGCACGAACATGAGGATTGAAAGTGGATTTCTGAATGACACCCTTTGGGGGGGGTCGCAGAACTGTGTCGAGGCTCGGTCCTTCGATATGAAGAGGATCATTTGTAGGTGGAGTCGTGGGAGAGGGTTGTACCAAGGAAGGAGGTAGATCATCAACCTTCTCTTTAGAGGGAGAATAATATTTGGCTCGAGCAGTGAGTGCAACGTCACTTTTCTTTGAATCACCAGTACACATCAATACATAGGATGTAGTAGAAGATGAGGGTTGGTCATGAATGACCAACTAAGCCTGTTGTTGAGACGGGAAGGGTTGGGACAAAATGACCGGAGCAGGTGGTTTTGGAGATCCTTGAAGGAACTTAGTGACCTCGGCGCGTCGTGGAAAATCCTTCATGTAGTGATCATCACCACAGATAAGACAAGGGTATCGAGGTTTGTGCTTATCTCGATTGTCAACAGGTGTAGTTTTGGTTCGCTCTGCTTGAGAAGTATTTTTGTCCTCCTTATTCTTACCTCTTCCCTTTTTGGATTTTTTTTTATCGGCTGGGCTAGATTGAACTGCATTTACCTCAGAAGGCTTGCCGGTGGGAGGGGCAGGAGATGAAGCATTTTGAACATTAGAAGCAGGTTTGGAGTTGGTGCTTGAGGCAGAATGTGGTTGGGCCTAGAAAGTGCCAATCACATCATCAGTTGCATGCGAAGCAGTTGGAGTAGTTGAAGTGGCGGAAGTGGAAGAATGAGGTAAGTCATGTAGTAAGTTGTAAAAGGTACCCGTTTGTGAGTAAACGAGGTCAAGGTATTGAGCACGACTTATGGACTACTCCTCCATGACTACTCCACCCATGGCGATGCCATGACCAATGTCGTTCAAAAATGACGTTGTGAACCACTATGCCAACAACTGATCGGGGAGTTCGAGTTTAATGAGATGTCGTCTCCGTCGCCACTCATGAATGTGATTGGATATATGAGTGGCCTTGTTCTATTTGAAAAAACTCAAAATATCAGTCCCCGTCTCATAACGGATTGGTAACTGGTAGTGTGTGAGGAAATCCATAGCTAGGGTGTTGAAGTCAGCGAAGAAACCACGTGGTAATTCAATATACCACTTCGCAGCAGAACCTGTGAGGGTTCATTGAAAAATACATAAACAAATAGAGTCATCCATCAACGAGTTGGATGAACACCAGAGGTGAAAAGTCATAACGTGATTGTTCGGGTCCTCTCCCTCTTTTCCATCGAATTTAGGAATGTCCGATGGTAGCTTGGATGGTATAGCAGGCCATTGGGGAGAGTGACGAATTGGATCATTTAAAATCCTTGACAAATATGGAAGATCCAAAGTGGCCAAAAAGGGTAACTGTCGATTCACCTGTGGGTACTGGTGGCTTTGGGAAGGAAGCCCTGTCGGCAAACCAGTAGGACCATAAGCAGTCTGCATATAATGTGAAGACCCATGAAAATTTATTGGTGGTTGGAGAGGATAGTAGCTCATGGGATTATATCCTGGAACAGGGACGTGAGTTTGAGCATTCGAGCCCCAAATAGGATTGAACGAACCTGGATATGGTTGGCCCATACTAGGGGTATTACAGACGCAGCTGGATATTGTTGCCCCCCAGTTGATTGAGGAGGATGTTGTATCAACTGATTCCAATACTGGGCCAAGGAGAGAGGTATGTTTCGTCCATAAGGTGGGGCCAGTCCTCCTATTGAAGGTGGTGTTCCAATTGGGGGCAGTGTTCGAAAAGGAATTTGCGTGCCAATAGGAATTTTCCCGCTGAGAGGGGGTTGAGTCATACCACCTTTTTGAAATTGTCCACCAACAGGAATCTATTAATTTGGTGTGAATGATGGAATAGTGCCACTAGGATTAAGGCTACCAGTAGAAGATGAGGAAGGTCCTCCAAAAGGAAATTGAGGGAGTGATAGAATAAAACCGGGAAGAGAGTGCCCAAAAGAAGAAGGACCACCAGGAGATCCAGATGGGGTTTGCATAGGAGTTGGAATGGAAGCATTCAACGCACGGTATCCAGGTGGTAGTGTCGGGGTGATGTTGGCATTCACAGTGTGTTGATGGGAGCGAGACTAACCGCGGTAAACCCGGTGTGAACACTTGTAGTATATGTATGATGGGCCATTTCGATAGGGACAGTAAAGTGATAGGTGGTAGTAAACGGTACTGTCTCTGGACTAGAGATTTCGAAAATCATAGGTGGGGTGATTTCGGAAATCACAGGTGAGACTAGACCAAAAAGGTCTCGTCGAAAAGCACCCATAGACCAAAAAACATCTGGGCCTTCAATGCTGGGAAAAGGTCCAACCGGTGATCCAGAATATGTAACAACTAAGTCTCCGAAAGAATTCAGTTGCATAAATGGTCACTCAGAATCAGGGTGAAGTCGAAAGTCCTCTCGAGTATTGGTGATGTGGAAATGTTCGAGAGAGTCAGTCCATTCCACTTGTGGTGTGGTGATGTCTGGGACTTCACTCTACTGAGGAGAGCCCTTAGTTGCACTTGTAGGAAAGGTTTGAGAACCTTCCATATGCTTTGGAGATAAACCATGCATTCTACGTGAACGATGTGGTGGAGCTATTGTAAACGAGTGACAAACTTACGAAGAAAATATTATGGTCAAATTTGGTAAACAAGCAACACACACTAGTAAACAAAATCTAGAAGGCAACACCAAATAAACAAGACCTTCTAATTCCGAAGTCACTAGTTGGTGATGAAATCCAACGTCGCAACAACGAGATGAGAAGGGGCTGGGCTAGGGTGGAAAAGTTACGTTGATGACATGCTTAACGGACTTACACCCTGGTGCAATCTCCCACACATAATCGTGAGTATACCCTCCAAGGATCCTGAGTGAGTTTGGCCAACGTCGATTCCAGGTACCATGAAGACTTTCCCCTTCACAGTCATCTAATGTAAGAACCTAGAAAGATAGGCCACTAAGGTTACCACTGAAAACAATAAAGCCTAGGGGGATAGTCGACAGTCTGATCCACATGTAAGGGCAGAGTATCTAGCCTGAAATCAACTCAAAAGGATTCCACTCATCATTGTGGGTATACCTCCAAGTGATCCCCATAATACATGCAATCTCTACACCGATATCAACAAATCAGGGTGAGTAACTCTGTCAATATCAATGCGACCTCGTGTTTGACCCTTGTGTGAGAAGGGCTTCCCAGGACAAGATGTTGCAAATGGAATTTAACACTCCTTAACACAAGATGCTATTCTGTGTTTTGTGCTTTGGAGAGTGTATCTCTCTTCCTATTCCAAAGTGCTAGCCTAGATAAATGTTGGTGTAATAGAGCCCTAGAAAAGAGTTACTAGTTAAATTTTACAATTGCGCAGTGTTATTAAGGGCTGTTGTTACTCAAAGGAAACGGAGATGAAACTGATGTTGTATGAGACTCTGACCCAATGATGCATGGATAAGAATGAAATATATCAATTTTTGTTCAATGAATCCTATGTACGGGAGGGAAAGAGAAGTTTTTTGGATCAAACTTCGACTACAAGACACAATTTCCTTTAAAATGCAATTGTAAAAAATCACGCAAAACATAACAATTCTCTATTGTTTCTTTTTCAATAACTTCAACAATTGATTTTCAATACTTTTGAAAATGAAAATGCTTTTGAAAGAAAAACGTTGTTTACTTTTCAAAAAGGACCTACACCATATGGTGAGAGTGAAGAAAACCAAAAACTAATGAACAAGCAATAGATAAAAACCCAAACCAATCTTTCAATAGAAACAAAAATAACAAGCAAACCAAAATAGCCTTTTCAATTGCATGAGAAAAATGATCTTTCAAATAATGAGAAAATGATAAAGACAATGAAGCTCAACTTTCAACCAATCACCGTTTCTTAACCAAACAAGCACACTCAGATTTCGAAATCAGAGAGTATATCTTTGCCATGCAAAGTCAAGAAAAATGGACAGGAAAAGCCTTTGAAATCCTAAGACTGTCCGTGCACAAAAACGAAGACAAGAAAAACATCAACCAATGGTCCAAGAAACTCCTTTTAGGCACCTAAACTGATGTGGGAAGTTGAAGATGCAAAAACTCAATTCCAAAATTTTGAAAAAGAGGGTTCGCAGGCTGAGAGTATTACATAGTGCGAGAATAGGTGATTCTCATAGGTGAGCTTTGAGTAGAGTGTGAGAACCTCGCACTGAACCTAAAAGCAGAGTGCGAACTCAGTATATTCTCGCAAGCCACTGTGGAGTGCAGTGCGAGAATGTCTGAAACTAATCAAATTTTTGGAAAAAGACCCAAAATTTGAAGAGGCCTCTGGTCCCATAGGATCTATCAGGGTATCCTGAAGACTCAGAGATTGATATGAATGGAGAAAGGTAAGGCAAGAGAAAATGGCCAAGGAAAAATACCAAAAACCACAAAGAAAACGGGTTATATTCCCAGTGGAGTCACCAATTTTGTTATCTGACTAATAGGTAGGTTTGGACACTAACAAATCTCCCTAGATCCACCTGGATCTAGAATAAAAGAGGACAAGACATGACTCTTTCCCTAAGTCATGACCATTGAACTAGCTAGTCGGAAGGAACAAGTAACATACCTTTGTATCTCTTCCTAGGGTCTCTGTTTCTCCCGCTTCGCTCTGGTTCTCTCGTGAGGTCAAGATCAAGACAACACAAACCAACCAAAGCGAAGATAGAAAAATATATTCAACTGTCAACTTATATGTATGATCAAGGAATTACACAATAAAGTGAGAATGACTTTATGGGAAAGGGACATGCCACTGTATCATATTAATTGAAAGTATAAGATTACAACCTGATCGCCTTGATGTCGCAAGCTCCCTTTCGGTGGCTCTTGGCTCCAACACACACACTTGATCAATCCTTGTATGAAGAAGATCAAATCCTCTTGATAGACTTGCTAGAGTCTCCAAGATCCTGTTCAAGCTAAGTCCTTCACACAATTCTTTCACCAATTATCCAATGAATCTTGCTTAACCTTTTCCATGAGAATTCCATCAATATATAGGAGAGAATGAGATGGTTACTTGGATAAGAATGATCCCACAATATTAGGGAATCTAGTACAAGGATAACCATTCGAATGCCAACCCATTATTCTATAATATTCCCTTCTAGAACCATCGAGAATTCATCTTTTTCCAAGCTTTAGAGAAGGTTCACACCCTAGCTTAAAGAAGCCTACGAGAATGGGTCATTCTCGCACCCTGGGATATTAGCAACCTACAAACTCTCTTCAAAAGTAAGTTTTTTGGGAAGAGATTAATGTCACTTTTCTCTGGAGAAAGTTCTTATGAGGAACCTGAGTACACCATCATCAATACACCATCATGATGACCAAAATCATGGGTAATAGCAAGGACGATGTCAAGGTGGATACTAAGACGATTGAAGCTATGCAAGACTGTCGTCACCCGAAGACTCTCAAACATGTGTGTGGATTTATGGGCTTAACAGGTTATTACCGTAACTTTGTTAATAATTATGGAAAGATTGCAGCACCTCTCACTGCTCTCCTAAAAAAGAACTCTTTCACTTGGACCCCAGGCGCTGCTCAAGATTTTCAAACCTTGAAGATGGGAATGTGCACCACTCCAGTCCTGGCCCTTCCTGATTTCACAAATACCTTTGTCTTGGAATGTGATGCTTCAGATAAAGGAATTGGTGTTGTCCTTATGCAAGAGGGTCGACCTTTGGCCTTTACCAACAAGAAACTATCTGAAATAAATCTGGACAAATCAATCTATGAAAAGGAAATGTTGTCTATTATACATGTCGTTGATATTTGGCACCCTTATCTATTGGGGCAACGCTTCCAAATTAAGACAGACCATCAAAGCCTCAAGTATTTTCTAGAACAACGCATTTCCTCCCCAGAGAAACAAAAATGGGTGACTAATCTCTTTGGATATGATTATGAGATCATTTACAAGAAACAAAAAGACAATGTGGTTGCGGATGCACTTTCCTGAAAATATGAAGATGGAGGATCCCTTTTTTCTCTTTCCTTCATTGTACTAGATTGGCTCCAAGCTGTTCGCCAGGAATGGGTACAAGATCCCAAAAGTTCGCATCTAATCCAACAATTGCAGTCCAATGCTCCAGCTTCCCCAGGGTACTCTTGGCTCCCTGATGAGCTTCGATACAAAGGCCATTTTTATTTAAGTAAACAATCAAAGATTAAATCCATGGTACTTTATGAGCTTCATGCTACACCCACAATGGGGCATTCAGGGTTCACCAAAACCTATGACAGGGTCAAACATTCTTTTTTATGGGTATGAAACAGGATATTCGTAATTTTTTCACTGAATGTGATGTGTGTCAATGCAACAAGGGAGAAGCAATCAAATCTCTAGGAACACTACAACCACTTCTGATTCAACCTGCTATATAGAGGGATATATCTATGGATTTTATTACAGGCTTAGCCAAATCAGGAAATAAATCAGTCATCATGGTCGCTGTTGATCGCCTTTCCAAGTATGGTCATTTCTATGCTCTTCAACACCCGTTTACAACATCCATGGTGGCTCAAATTTTCATGGATCAAGTCTTCAAGCTTCATGGCATGCCACACTCTATTTTTTCTGATCACGACCTGTTGACGGGCGAAACAGTCCATCCGTCAACTGGGAGAGTGGAACCGGTCCGTGGTTGTCTAAATAACCCAAGCCGTTTGGAATGGACCACCCTGATGAGTTTAACGGCTCCGTTGGCCTCTCTAAGGTCTTCTATGAAAACCAAAGAGAGAAATGATTTGAGCTAAGAAATCTAAAGGGAAACTAGAAACTAATAAAACAAACCAAATTAACTACACTAATCTAACTATAGATTACTAACTACTTATATATACAAGATACTAACTATGATTATAATAACTCAAATCAACTACCTAATTATCAATTTAATTACAATTTATTCACAAATATACATTACATACAATCTA
>ML780930.1:484225-502419 GCA_009831015.1 Picea engelmannii
ATAGGTTGTTCTGTCTATTTCTTCGACTTTGTGTAGTAGATCAGTGTAATGTCTTTGAGCTCTTAGAGGATATGCTAGGGGTTTTATGCATGTATTTGATAAATTTAATGATGAAATATGATTGACATTGCTATGATCCCGAGAACTGATGAGCCCATGGAGGGTGAAGTTTTTGATGTGTAGGACCATACCCGACAGACAGGTACCAGTGGATCAGTACACATCGAGATATGATTATCTCGGACCTCCATGGGGCTGAAGAGCCCATCAAATGGTTGTTGGGATGGCAGAGACGGGACAATGTTATGATGAGCCATTGCACGAGAAGAAAAAAGGACGTTCCACCCAGGACACTTTGGCAGAGCCTAGCCTAGGGGGAATCACCCACTGCAGATGGAACGTTTGCCTTTGATGGACAGGACATCACCTGGGAGAGTTGGACGTTGTCTGGAGCATGTGGCAGTGTGTTGAGGTCATTTGGCATGTGTGGTAGCTTGGAGGAGCCCTAGAAGGGCCAACGTTTGGTTTCTGGATGCTGTATTTTCCCAAAAAGGGACAACGTCTCCCTCAGAAGGGCTTGACGTCCCTCTTTTTGCTCATATTATGACCTTTTTCTAGCAGTTAATGTAAAAACAGTTTAAATCTTATAGTCAGCCTTGTCGGCTGTTTAAATGACCTAAATTTTAATTCAAAGGTCATGGATTGGTATAAATAGAGGATGGTTTTCTTCATTTTGAACATAACATAACTCACTCTCTTGTGAGAGACTATTATTTAGCCTTTTGCTTGGTATTTTTGGTGTTGGAAGTGAGGCACAACTCTTCTTGGAGGATCTCTCTTGGCATTTATGGTGTTTCTGTCATGGAAGGTTTACAACTAGGGTCTGATTATGCATTCTCCATGATATGTAAGTGAATTTTTCATGCAAAACTTCTTAAATGAATGGTTGTAGGCTTAATTTCTTACATTTGCTATATTATTGCTATTATATTGCTGAATCTTGAAACCCTAGGTAGAAATCACACTAGTAGGTCATTGCTATATGTCCCCATGCTTGAGAAATTGTTTTAGCCATTGATGAAAGGAAGATATAGCCTAGTCATTGCTACACTTATCTCCCTTTTTCTGAGTTAGCATTAAAGTATAGGTTGAAGAGAGGAGACGTCATAGGCCTAGTTAATTCTACACCTAGGGTTTTAACCGTCTAGGGTTTGAGAAGCCTTTCTCCCGCAACACTTTTCTCCCTTAGATCTGTACCTTGAAGCTAGCCATTTTGCCAAGAGTATTTATAGAAAGAGGAAGGAGCATGAGGCCTTGCTTAAGCAACACCGGAATGAGCCTCTTTCCATTAGGGTTTTGATTCTAGGGCCCTGCCATTGCAACACCATAGAACCTAACCTTCTAGTCTTTAAATTTTAAATCTTCCTGAGATCTTTTTCCCTTACTTTGACTCCATTAACCCTAAGGCACTGATATTCTTTCCAACATTGAGCTTGAAGTGTGCAAATTCATCTTTTAAAACTTTAATTTTTGAAACCCTAACTAACCCTAACGCCACTAACTAGGGATGACGTCATACTTGACACAACAACCCTTCTAACTCAACAATTAATGATGACGTCAGGCCTTTATTGAGCTATGTTTGATTGATAATACTATTGGCTTGGTCATTCTATGATAGATATTGATGAATTGGTGATTTTTCATTGGCTAATTAGTAAAACGCTGAACTCATCTTATATGTTACCTTGCTTATTGAATGAAATCAGATAATCAAGAAGTACTAACCCTTTGAAATTTATAACCTCCAAATATACATATAGTGTTTTTATTGTCTTGTTCCGAGCATGTGTTCTCAACAGGGAATTCACTTCTTTATTTGTTGATTAGCCGTCTTATCTGATACTGGTGGTAACCTGCGAGGAGGGATAACCTTAACTTTTGACCTCTTACTCTTTTCCTCTTCAAACCACAGGTTACCGGGGATGTCTCCCCTGGGCTAACCTCCCTAAACAGAAAGAGCCCCCCATCGAGGTGACATTGGGTGGGGTGGTTCTTGTTACACCAGTTTGACCCTTAGGCTTTAGCCTTGTAACCTAAAATACAAATTGCGCGATAACATTTTGGCGCCGTTGCCGGGGAACACTGAGTCAATCTTCCTCAACAACAAATCCTTTGGTAATCCTTGCCTCAAAGAGATTTCTTTTACAAGATTACCTGGCGAATCCACTAGACCTTATTCCCCCTATTCTTTGGTAGTTTCAGGAAAACTATCTGACGACTCCATTGATTTTTCTTAGGGTGACACATTACCTTCTGTGATATTTTCAAGATATGGGATCATGGCACACTGGGAACAAATGTATCCAAGTATTGATTTCAGAAGTTTTGAAGGATACCCAAATTACTTTGATACAAAATGGCTAGACAACTCTCCAATGTTTTTGGGCCTCCCAACTCCTCACATAGTAAATTTTTTGGAGTATTTGAGCGAGATAAAGTTGGGAGGAGAGGATGCTCTTATAAAATTGTTTTTGCTCACCCTGCCATCCTACTTACAAAAACATTTTAAAGGTTTCCGCAAGGACAGGGGTATATCATCTTTCATACACCTCATCAGTAAGTTTATCGATCTTACTAAGCCAGATTGCCAAATGTATGAAGATGTCCTTCAAAACCTCATTATAACCTTACACCACAAAGGATTCACCACTGATATTGTAGAAGATATCAGGAGGTCTTATCATGATCAATACCAAGAATCCTTTGATATAAGAAACTAGGTTTATGAAAACCATTATCAACCCCTTGGAGAGGAGCAAGATCTCTCCCATAATCCAATAGAATGCAACGAAGATGTGACCAGAAACGTGAATTATGAGGATGAAGCGCCAGTAATCACTCCTTAGTCTGATGAATTTCTTCAAGATCCTGTCACTCCTGCACAAGATGAAGAGGATGAGGTAAGTCATTTTGATTCTTTTGATGATACCTTGTTCTATGACTCAGAGAATGAAGAAGGAGTGGAACCCTTGGATGAGCTAGATCCCCTATGTCTCAAGACTGAAGATGTAGAGGTAGATCTTCCACCTGATGATGCTATCCAAATACTTGAAGCTCTTGCACAGGAAGGATTAAGCGAGGTAAATTGTTTCCCCTTCCAAGCTTTTAATGGTTCTTTGCCTTATGACACAGAGAGTGGAGAAGTGTTGGATGTTTTGACTCCTCCATGTTATGATACTGATACTGACATAGCTGATTTTGACGAGTTCATACATGTTGGGAGATGTAGGTGGGATGCATTTAGTTATGATACAAATCCCATCTATGACATAAAAGTTCATCTTCGGACGTTTCCCTTGCAATTACCATGACAAATTACTTTTGACCAGTGGAAACAAAGGGATGAGGTTTTTACCCATACCATCCAAAGGACCAAGGATGACCCAGTACCTTATGATTTTCGGTCATACCTTGAGGACTTTGATGACTGTTCTTCTAAGCATTTGGACTTATTTTTTGAATATGACTGTCAATCACCTATCTGCTCAGATTTTGATACAAGTGAGAACATTGTTTGCCTAAGGAAAGTCTCTCATGGCTTTTCACTCCAGCCACCTGTTGTTACTTTACCGTGCCTGTCCATTAAAGGTGTGCTTGGGAAGTATATTTTTAATGTTGAGTTTCCATTTAGGCAAACCCTGAAATCCAAGGGTTGGTTGGGTACTGTGTGTTTCAGTCAGCTTTTCAACTTTCCCTTTCTAGTTTTCCAGTCGTCTGCTAGACCTTTGTCGATCCATTCTTTGAATTCAGGGCGTGAGGATGCCCTAGATAACCAGTTTGCAGGTCCTTTGAGTTAGTTTTCTAAACCTTGCATTTTTCATGACCCTTTCTTGAAGTGGATTGAGTACTTTCCTTAGAGATGGACTTGGCAGGATTTTATCCCTCCCACCTGCCTCCATGAGTTAGATTCTAACTTTTCTGATGATATGATATACATTGTAACTCATGACATTTTTGTTCTTGACTTATCACTGTTCTAGTTTATGATGAAGAACAAAGGCAAGTATCAAGGAACGTGACTGGGTTGGCTTCACTGGTTGATTGATTACACCAACATGCAGCCAACAGGTAAGTACAGGTAAGTGTTTCACTTTCTATTTACATTTATGATTACTGCATGTACATATATTATTTTGCGAGGTGGCAATACCACCCCACCTTTGTTGCTAAAGTTTCCTATTAAGTATGAGTAGGTATGCAGGTTTATGCCAGATATGTTGAGGTTCTAATGCACTCTACAGTGAGCACATGTCCCCGAGTTGGAGCCAGATGTTATCTCTGTTTTCTAGGGATAACTAGGAGATCATGTCTCGAGGCCCACAGGTCCTAGACATGGAGTACCGAGAGAAGGATTGACTTGAGCATGGCCCTGGAGCACCCATCCTTATTCTTCTTCACCAAACTTGTCCTGTTACCAGCAACAGCTTCCATCACCATCAACTTGGACTTGCATTAGAGAAGACTCTTGCTCCATGAGGTAATTGGTCCAAGGTATCATGGTATGTGTCATGTTTGATCGTTATAACTTTCTTGTATATGCATCAGGTTCCTTACATTTCTGACAACTGCTTGGATCTTGCACTAATCCACTTGACCATTGTTGGGGGGATTAACGGGGTGCCCTAGCAAGATTGTATTTATGGGTTTTGGTTAGCCACCAAGGGGGATTTGCAGAGCCATCGTCTGCTCCCACCATTCTATCACTTTACATCTTATCTCCCATACATCCATCCCATTCCCCTAGTCCAACCATTAGGATGACCTTTGAGGGTTACACTTTGTCCTGTGGGAAGAAGGGGCTAAAGGCCCAGGGGGTAAAAGCAGCTGGTAAAAGATAAAAGCCATAGGAAATAAACCTAGAGATGCTTCACCCAGGGATCCCCGAGAAGGCAATAAAAGGCCTCTCGATAAGAAACAAAAGGGACTCGAAGAAAATAAGAAAAACAAGACCTAACCAAGAGGATGGGAGGTCTCATCACGAGCCGACCCATTATGTTCATAGGTATCTAGCAGTATAACATTTCCATTATCTGGTCACCACACGAGGGCAATGACCTTTGGTTGCATGGCCAAGGGAAAGGGGGTCTCATCACGAGCCAACCTTATCATTTCTGCAAAAATACCAGTGGGTAACACTGTCATCTCTGGTCACCATGCCAAGGCAGTGTCCTCTGGTCAGACCTTGAAGTAAAAAGAAAGGAAAAAGAAATAAATAAAGAATAAAGGCAATAAAGGGGCTTGGAAAAAGTGCATCCATGACGGGTACAACTCACCTCCTATAAAGGCACCCATGGACCATACTTACCCCTGGTCTTCACTATAACTGGACACTCCTCAGACCATATCACTTCATGTACATGGCTTGAATGATCTTCTGTGGAAACTTTCCTTTTCTTATGGATACTGGCCCAATAGGTTGTTCTGTCTATTTCTTCGACTTTGTATAGTAGATCAGTGTAATGTCTTTGAGCTCTTAGAGGATATGCTAGGGGTTTTATGCATGTATTTGATAAATTTAATGATGAAATATGATTGACATTGCTATTATCCCGAGGATTGATGAGCCCATGGAGGGAGAATTTTTTGATGTGCAGGACCATACCCGATGAACAGGTACCAGTGGACCTCTACACATGGGGATATGATTAGATCGAACCTCCATGGGGCTGAAAATCCCATCAGATGGTTGCTGGGATGGCAGAGACAGGACAACTTTATGATGAGCCATTGCACGAGAAGAAAGAAGGAAGTTCCACCCATGACACTTTGGCGGAGCCTGGCCTAGTGGGAATCACCCACTACAGATGGAACATTTGCCTTTGATTAATAGGACATCACCTGGGAGAGATGGACATTGTTTGGAGCATGTGGTAGTGTGCTAAGGTCATTTGGCACGTGTGGCAGGTTGGAGGAGCCCTAGAAGGGCCAATGTTTGGTTTCTGGATGTCGTATTTGCCCAAAAAGGGCCTACGTCTCCCTCAGAAGGGCTTGACGTCCCTCTTTTTGCTCATATTATGACCTTTTTCTAGAAGTCAATGTAAAAACAGTGTAAATCTTATAGTCAGCCTTGTTGACTGTTTTAATGACCTAAATTTTAATTCAAAGGTCATGGATTGGTATAAATAGAGGACGTTTTTCCTCATTTTGAACATAACATAACTCACTCTCTTGTGAGAGACTATTATTTAGTCTTTTTCTTGGTATTTTTGGTGTTGGAAGTGAGGCGCAACTCTTCTTGGAGGATCTCTCTTGGCATTTATGGTGTTTCTCTCATGGAAGGTTTACAACTAGGGTTTGATTATGCATTCTTCATGATATGTAGGTGAATTTTTCATGCAAAACTTCTTAAATGAATGGTTGTAGGCTTAATTTCTTACATTTGCTATATTATTGCTATTATATTGTTGAATCGTGAAACCCTAGGTAGCAAGAACACTAGTAGGTCATTGTTATATGTCCCCATGCTTGAGAAATTGTTTTAGCCATTGATAAAAGGAAGATATAGCCTAGTCATTGCTACACTTATCTCCCTTTTTCTAAGTTAGCATTAAAGTATAGGTTGAAGAGAGGAGACGTCCTAGGCCTAGTTAATTCTACACCTAGGGTTTTAACCTTCTAGGGTTTGAGAAGCCTTTCTCCCGAAACACTTTTCTCCCTTAGATCTGTACCTTGAAGCTAGTTGTTTTGCCAAGAGTATTTAGAGAAAGAGGAAGGAGCATGAGGCCTTGCTTAAGCACACCAAAATGAGCCTCTTTCCCTTAGGGTTTTGATTCTAGGGCCCTGCCATTGCAACACCATAGAACCTAACCTTCTAGTCTTTAAATTTTAAATCCTCCTGAGATCTTTTTCCCTTACTTTGACTCCATTAACCCTAAGGCACTGATATTCTTTCCAACATTGAGCTTGAAGTGTGCAAATTCATCTTTTAAAACTTTAATTTTTGAAACCCTAACTAACCCTAACGCCACTAACTAGGGATGACATCATACTTGACGCAACAACCCTTCTAACTCAACAATTAATGATGGCGTCAGGCCTTTATTGAGCTATGTTTGATTGATAATACTGCTGGCTTGGTCATTCTGTGATAGATATTAATGAATTGGTGATTTTTCATTGGCTAATTAGTAAAAAGTTGAACTCATCTTATTTGTTACCTTGCTTATTGAATGAAATCAGATAATCAAGAAGTACTAACCCTTTGAAATTTATAACCTACAAATATACATATAGTGTTGTTATTGTCTTGTTCCGGGCAGGTGTTCTCAATAGGGAATTCACTTCTTTATTTGCTGATTAGTCAGATTATCTGATACTGGTGGTAACCTGCGAGGAGGGATAACCTTAACTTTTGACATCTTACTCTTTGCCTCTTCAAACCCCAAGTTACCGAGGATGTCTTCCCTGGGCTAACCTCCCTAAAGAAAAAGAGCCCCCCATCGAGGTGACATTGGGTGGGGTGTTTCCTGTTACGCCAGTTTGACCCTTAGCCTTTAGCCTTGTAACCTAAAATACAAACTGCGCGATAACATGACCCAAAATTATCCACACAATATAAAGTTCGTTTGGGTTACTTATTTGATATGGGGCATTGGCCGAGTGTTTTTTTTTTATTCTATGGTGTATCTAGTTTGTTGAGCATTTAAAGATATTCAATTTTGATAAAGTGAAAGGCTTGCAGTTTTAAAGTAAAGTAAGAGGCATTTAAGTATTTTTCTTAGCTTTATATTGTGGTTTGAGTTCAAAATCTAAGGCATGGTATGGTCATTTCATGTTCCAAATGTGGAAAGGCTATGTCTATTAGCGAGGGTGTTCTATCCTATTTTATTTCTCCTCTCGTTGCTTGAGCATATAAATATCCTTAAATGCGAAGAAGAAAGGTCTTCACAGTTTGGGTACTTCATTCTAGGTGGACCATTTATTGTACAATCTCACCTGCACCCACTACATCATTCTAGTTGATCTTAGTCTTTCAGTTAATTGTTTTGTGAGGTGCAAGGTACATTAAGTCACTTGATCATTATGAGAGACAACACTTAAATGCACTTGATTGACTGCATAGTTTTAATGCTCGATCAACCATAAGGTTTTAACACCCACCAACCTTTGGGTGAGGGAGATCGAGGGAAAATATGGTCACTTGATCGTTATGGATGAGGTATGTTAATTGACTCACCCATTATGGGTGAGGTATGATTAGTGACTTGCCTAATGAAAAAGGATGAGGTGCATTAAGTGACTCACTCGATATGGGTGATGTAGGTTATGTGACTCGACCCAAAAAGGGAGACAAATGAAAGTACTCACCCATTGTGAGTGAGGAATGAAAAAAAACCAGAATCAATTACCCTTTTTAGATCTTCATGTACAAAAAAACCTTAATCCAAGAAAGAAAAGGAATAAAGAAAAACATAATTGGTCGCCCTTTTTTATTCTTCATGTTTAAATAACCTTGACCCAAAAAACATAAAGAATAAAGAGAAATGATATCACTCATCCTTTTTTAACCTTGGTGTTTAAAAAACCTCAATCTTAATAATAATAAAAAAAAAAAATCACTAAACATTTTTGTGTCTTTATATCTAAAGAACCTCAACCCAAAAAGAATGAGGAATGAAGTTAGTCACTTGACCTTGAAAATGTGAAGGGTCATGGAAGAAGCATGAAATGGTCGATTCTCACCCACCCCACCATATTTATGTTACCTAACCTTCCTCTTTCAAGTCAGTTTGACGGAGAGAAAATCGTAAAAGGATAATTTGAATAACTAGCAACTAGAGAAAAGATAAAAACAATATAATCTCACCCTTATATATTTAATCAAACCATTAAAAGGGTTGTTTTATTTTTATTAAACACCTATAACTCTATTTTTATTTTTAATATAACACGACACTATTTAAATTAGAAGATAGGGACATGTCAGAAGCCCACGACTCATACTACACTTGTTTGAAATATGTCTTATAAGTGAGGAAGATATCATGTAACAGTTACCATAAGTATGTGATGAAATCTAACACTCATGATGTTATGATGCTTTACCATGAAAGTGTAGAATGAGCTCTCATACTTCCAAATTTGATTTGCAATAGGAATAAGAAGAATATGACGACATCAAATTGGTGGAAGAAATATTTGTATTTGTGAAACAATTAACTCTTTCTAGTGATTTGATTTTTAAGTTTATGTCTTTATCTTATTCGTCTTCAAATTCTAACCTATAATATGTGAGAACATAATAAATATCATTTAAAATTAGAAGTAAATTGGTTCAAGCTATTAGAAAAGCATTCATAAAAGAAGCATTGATTTTAGTTGTGAAGTTGTATTTAGTGATTAAAATTAGGCATTGGAATGTTACCTATATATAGGGATTTCACCTTGTTGATTAATATCTTATCACATTCATTCATAAATGGGTTTTAAAATTGTGAAAAATAAAGTCAATATATTGTAGGTATTAGGGGGAGATGCTAGGTACGACGAGGTTTATAGGTATTGTGTGGGTATAAAATTGGCTATCTTGTAAAAATAGAGATTTTTTATTCGAAAAATGTATTGGGAGGAGGTTTGAACAATTTTTTTTTAAAAGATATTTATTGATATCTAGTGAAATTAGGGATATTCTTTACTAACCCATAAATGCATGTGCTATGTTATAGATTCGTGGAGTAAATACCTACACAAATTCAAATATGTATATTGATATTATTTCAATAACAATATATACAAACAAAATCTTATTATTTATAATTATCCATTGATTCTTCATAAACAAACGACACACTTCCACTCTTATTAAATAATTTTGAATTTTGAATTATTAATCTATTTCCTCACATTTATATCTAAAAATAACAAACTCTTAACTAATTAAAAATAATTATAAAAAATTTCAAAATAATTATAAAATTTCATATATAACGTCCATTCAAAACCTAACCCACACCCAACTTTTCTGTATATCTTTTTCTCTATAGTCTCTTACTATTGTCCATTCATGCGTTATACTTTATGTCATGTTTACAATCATAGGTATTCAATGTTTGGGGATGATTGGACTTGTAATAGTTGATTGTTATTTTACACTTAACATGTGTATTGTAGCCGATTAGACACCTCTTTTCCCACTAAAGCTGCCTTTGCTACGTGCATACATATTTGCATTATTTGGGGATGATTGGACTTGTAATAGTTGGTTGTTATTGTACTCTTAACATGTGTATTGTAGCAGATTTTAGACACCTCTTTTTCCCACTAAACATGGCTTTGCTACTTGTATACATATTTGCATTGTTGTGGGCCTTGTGGACCAGGCACTGCTCGACTGAGGTGAGGCTAGAATATAGCTAACGGTGTCTGGCTGGAAGTTGGAAATAACGTATGGAGGACGTAACATCATTAAAAAAAAATCTTAATTTTGCTTCTCAATCAAAGAAAAGTATCCTATGATTCGGCCATGATTGAAGAATGGAATATGAAAAGCCTAGAATATCCACAATATACGGTTTCAAATTGTTTTATCAGCTTTAAATATGGTTTCAAATTGTTTTTTGGGTGGTGTTAAAGAGTGTTCTTAATATTTCCATTTTGTCTCATAAAATGAATTAAAAATTTATTTCAAAAATAGTGTAATGAAAAACAAATGTAAATCAATAAATCAATTCATTTTGTTTAATTATAATTTATAAAAATTTAAATTAAATGTATGTTATGATGTAATATTTTATGATGGTAAATTTGAAGTGTTACATAAAAAAAAATAGGTGAAACTTTAATGTTTTGGAAGGATTTTGATTTAAAATGGATCATTAGTATATGCAGCGATGCAATATTTATGATAGGAAATCTCAAGCGCTACATAGACTTGTTATAAAATAGGTGAAATCTTGATGCTTTGAAAGGTTTTTGATCCAAAATGGATCACTATTGTAAGTAGTGATACAATATTTATGATGACAAGTTTCAGGAACTACTTAGACTTGTAATAAGAATAGGTGAAACATTCATGTTTTGCAAGGATTTTTTTTCAAAATGGATCATTATATAACTTATCATCTATTTTGGTATTTTATGTGGAAAAATTGGAGCTATTGACTTGTAGGGTCCATTTTAAAGAAGTTCTAATTTAGTGATTTGAGATCTTGAAACTTTTGGAATACATTTGGGGCATTAAACAATTGTTTTTTGGGTCAAAACTTTTTGAACAAAGTTCCTATCCCTCCAACAATATTCTACACATCAAGATATTTTAAAGTGTGCAAAGGTTACCATACTTTTAATTTTTATGAGGAAGTTAGGCCTCCCACAAGTTGACCTACTGTTTTGACCACCATGGTAGTAAGTGGATGCCATGTGAGACCCCATTACTCACACATGTGGAGTTAGACATGTTTGAACTTTAGGAAGATTGTAGATCCAAAACCTTGATCTAATAGGAAATTGAGGTATACAAAAAGCCTAACCCTAACCCTAGGGGATATACCATATTAAATATTTGGTTGATAGGGAAGGAAGGGATTCCATTATTCTTGTAATATTTTATATTTCCTAGTTGAGTAGAGTAAAGGAGTGGAATATTACAAACAAAATAAAAGAAATAAAAAATCTATAACAACCATATAAATTAGAGTGTCGATGACAACTTCATAGTAAGTCAATATGTATTTTTATTTACATTTCATATTGAAGAAGAATAAACACATAGTCCTCACTTTCTTGCAGGATTTCTCATATTAAACTTTTCACAATAGTATGTATAATTAAATTTTAAACAAGCAAACAACTTGTTGTGCCAAAATTTCAAAACAAATATGTTAAATAAATTTCTTTGATATTTAAGACTTAGCCTATGTAATAGATAGGTTTGAATCTTTTGAAAGTACATGAATTGATTTTAATTACCAAGTCTTTTACTGAAAACAAATAAATAAATATATTTGTTCCTAAATCATTTTAGTCATTTAAGTGGAAATATTAAATTTTATAAGAAAGATTCAGACTGCATAGGAAAATAAAGTTCAATCATTTTTAAAAGTTTTAATTGAATTTGAGAAATATATAAAATATTTATTAAAAGATCTTACATCTTATAAAATCCTTTTTTTTCGCCAAATTTATAATTAAATTTAAAAGAAAACAAAATGATTTTGTTGTAGGTTTTGATCTTTTTGCTATAATTCTGTAACATAAATCTGTATGAAATCTCAATTTTGTTTTTTTTAAATTGCATTTTTGAATGTATTGAAAACCGGTAAAGCATTCAAATTATACAAATTCAAATTATATAAATTTATCCACTCATATTTACAAATCCAACACTTTTTCACGAGATTTTTAGCAAAATTAAACAAAAAAAATCCCAAAAAAAGATTAAGATGTAAAGCTTTTAGACTACGAATTTTCTGGCGAGTGGAATTGTCAAACACAGTAGGCTAACTTGATAGCAATATTTCCTCAAGTGTCCTTTCCTGTAGGTCCTCTCCAGAACTCTGATCGATTTTCTAAGCATCTGGGTTGGTTTAAAATAAAGCAAAATCCATAAGATAAGATTCTGAAATACATGAAACTTTGATCCATCATGTAAAACTCAAGCTACTTCTAAAAATCTAGCAGATCCATTTTTTTTTTCTTCTGAAAAACATATCTGTTTGCTCCAAAAATAGCCTACTCCCTACCAATTAACCTACGATTTATTTTCCCTACCGACTATATGGTGAACTCATGACATTAGCTTTGATGTTGTCCATTGTACATGGATTTGTTTCGTTATTCTGCGCGTCGTTATTGTCATGGAAATTGTATTGAATCATTCGGTGGCAACAATTACATATCATTTTGACCTACTATGCAGGACGGCCCATTCCCATCACATTGATTGTTCGTATTATTATTATTATATGCGGTGAAAGAGATAGTCAATTATGTATTCAATATGATGAGCCATTGCATGAGAATAAAGAAGGGCGTTCCACCTAGGACACTTTAGCAGAGCCTGGCCTAGTGTGAATCACCCACTGCAGATGGAATGTTTGTCTTTGATGGATAGGATGTTACCTGAGAGAGATGGACATTGTTTGGAGTGTGTGGCAGTGTGATGAGGTCATTTGGCACGTGTGGCAGGTTGGAGGAGCCCTAGAAGGGCAAACATTTGGTTTCTCGATGGTGTATTTGCCCAAAAAGGGCCAACGTCTCCCTCAGAAGGGCTTGACGTCCCTCTTTTTGCTCATATTATGACCTTTTTCTAGCAGTTAATGTAAAAACAGTGTAAATCTTATAGTCAGCCTTGTCGGCTGTTTTAATGACCTAAATTTTAATTCAAAGGTCATGGATTGGTATAAATAGAGGACGTTTTTTCTCATTTTGAACATAACATAACTCACTCTCTTGTGAGAGACTATTATTTAGTCTTTTGCTTGGTATTTTTGGTGTTGGAAGTGAGGCACAACTCTTCTTGGAGGATCTCTCTTTCCATTTATGGTGTTTCTCTCATGGAAGGTTTACAACTAGGGTTTGATTATGCATTCTTCATGATATGTAAGTGAATTTTTCATGCAAAACTTCTTAAATGAATGGTTGTAGCCTTAATTTCTTACATTTGCTATATTATTGCTATTATATTGTTGAATCTTGAAACCCTAGGTAGCAAGCACACTAGTAGGTCATTGCTATATGTCCCCATGCTTGAGAAATTGTTTTAGCCATTGATAAAAGGAAGATATAGCCTAGTCGTTGCTACACTTATCTCCCTTTTTCTAAGTTAGCATTAAAGTATAGGTTGAAGAGAGGAGACGTCCTAGGCCTAGTTAATTCTACACCTAGGGTTTTAACCTTCTAGGGTTTGAGAAGCCTTGCTCCCGCAACACTTTTCTCCCTTAAGTCCGTACCTTGAAGCTAGCCGTTTTTCCAAGAGTATTTAGAGAAAGAGGAAGGAGCATGAGGCCTTGCTTAATCAACACCGGAATGAGCCTCTTTCCCTTAGGGTTTTGATTCTAGGGCCCTGCCATTGCAACACCATAGAACCTAACATTCTAGTCTTTAAACTTTAAATCCTCCTGAGATATTTTTCCCTTACTTTGACTCCATTAACCCTAAGGCACTGATATTCTTTCCAACATTGAGCTTGAAGTGTGCAAATTCATCTTTTAAAACTTTAATTTTTGAAACCCTAACTAACCCTAACACCACTAACTAGGGCTGACGTCATACTTGACGCAACAACCCTTCTAACTCAGCAATTAATGATGACGTCAGGCCTTTATTGAGCTATGTTTGATTGATAATACTTTTGGCTTGGTCATTCTGTGATAGATATTGATGAATTGGTGATTTTTCATTGGCTAATTAGTAAAACGTTGAACTCATCTTATCTGTTACCTTGCTTATTGAATGAAATTAGATAATCAAGAAGTACTAACCCTTTGAAATTTATAACCTGCAAATATACATATAGTGTTGTTATTGTCTTGTTCCGGGCAGGTGTTCTCAATAGGGAATTCACTTCTTTATTGGATGATTAGCCGGATTATCTGATACTGGTGGTAACATGCGAGGAGGGATAACCTTAACTTTTGACATCTTACTATTTGCCTCTTCAAACCCCAGGTTACCGGGGACGTCTCCCCTGGGCTAACCTCCCTAAACAGAAAGAGCCCCCCATCGAGGTGACATTGGGTGGGGTGGTTCCTGTTATGCCAGTTTGACCCTTAGCCTTTAGCCTTGTAACCTAAAATACAAATTGCATGATAACAGGACCCAAAATTATCCACACAATATAAAGTTCGTTTGGGTTACTTATTTGATATGGGGCATTGGCCTAGTGTTTTTTTTTTATTCTATGGTGTATCTAGTTTGTTGAGAATTTAAAGATATTCAATTTTGATAAAGTGAAAGGCTTGCATTTTTAAAGTAAAGTAAGAGGCATTTAAGTATTTTTCTTATCTTTCTATTGTGGTTTGAGTTCAAAATCTAAGGCATTGTAAGGTCATTTCATGTTCCAAATGTGGAAAGGCTCTGTCTATTAGCGAGGGTGTTCTATCCTATTTTATTTCTTCTCTTGTTGCTTGAGCATATAAATATCCTTAAATGCGAAGAAGAAAGGTCTTCACAGTTTGGGTACTTCGTTCTAGGTGGACCATTTATAGTACAATCTCACCTGCACCCACTACATCATTCTAGTTGATCTTAGTCCTTCAGTTAATTATTTTGTGAGGTGACGGGTACATTAAGTCACTTGATCATTATGAGAGACAACACTTAAATGCACTTGATTGACTACATAGTTTTAATCCTCGATCAACCATAAGGTTTTAACACCCACCAACCTTTGGGTGAGGGAGATCGTGGGAAAATATGGTCACTTGATCGTTATGGATGAGGTATGTTAATTGACTCACCCATTATGGGTGAGGTATGATTAGTGACTTGCCTAATGCAAAAGGATGAGGTGCATTAAGTGACTCGCTCGATATGGGTGATGTAGGTTATGTGACTCGACCCAAAAAGGGAGACAAATGAAAGTACTCACCCATTGTGAGTGAGGAATGAAAAAAAACCAGAAACAATTACCCTTTTTGGATCTTCATGTACAAAGAAACCGTAATCCAAGAAAAAAAAGTAATGAAGAAAAACATAATTGGTCACCCTTTTTTATTCTTCATGTTTAAATAACCTTGACCCAAAAAAGATAAGGAATAAAGAGAAATGATATCACTCATCCTTTTTTAACTTTGGTGTTTAAAAAACCTCAATCTTAATAATAATAAATAAAAAAATCACTCAACATTTTTGTGTCTTTATATCTAAAGAACCTCAACCAAAAAAGAATGAGGAATGAAGTTAGTCACTTGACCTTGAAAAGGTGAAGGGTCATGGAAGATGCATGAAATGGTCGATTCTCACCCACCCCACCATATTTATGTTACCTAACCTTCCCCTTTCAAGTCAGTTTTTCGGAGAGAAAATCGTAAAAGGATAATTTGAATAACTGGCAACTAGAGAAAAGATAAAAACAATATAATCTTACCCTTATATATTTAATCAAACCATTAAAAGGGTTGTTTTATTTTTATTAAACACCTATAACTCTATTTTTATTTTTAATATAACATGATGCTATTTAAATTAGAAGATAGGGACATGTCATAAGCCCACGACTCATGCTACACTTGTTTGAAATATGTCTTATAAGTGAGGAAGATATCATGTAACAGTTACCATAAGTATGTGATGAAATCTAAAACTCATGATGTTATGATGCTTTACCATGAAAGTGTAGAATGAGCTCTCATACTTCCAAATTTGATTTGCAATAGGAATAAGAAGAATATGACGACATCAAATTGGTGGAAGAAATATTTGTATTTGTGAAACAAAGAACTCTTTCTATTCTAGTGATTTGATTTTTAAGTTTATGTCCTTATCTTATTCGTCTTCAAATTCTAACCTATAATATGTGAGAACATAATAAATATCATTTAAAATTAGAAGTAAATTGGTTTAAGCTATTAGAAAAGCATCCATAAAAGAAGCATTGATTTTAGTTGTGAAGTTGTATTTAGTGATTAAAATTAAGCATTGGAATGTTACCTATATATAGGGATTTCACCTTGTTGATTAATATCTTATCACATTCATTCATAAATGGGTTTTAAAATTGTGAAAAATAAAGTCAATATATTGTAGGTATTAGGAGGAGATGCTAGGTACGACGAGGTTTATAGGTATTGTGTGGGTATAAAATTGGCTATCTTGTAAAAATATAGATTTTTTTATTCGAAAAATGTATTGGGAGGGGATTTGAACAATTTTTTTTTAAAAGATATTTATTGATATCTAGTGAAATTAGGGATATTCTTTACTAACCCATAAATGCATATGCTATGTTATAAGTTCTTGGAATAAATACCTACACAAATTCAAATATATATATTGATATTATTTCAATAACAATATATACAAACACAATATTATATACAAACAAAATCTTATTATTTATAATTATATTTTTCATAAACAAACGATACACTTCCACTCTTATTAAATAATTTTGAATTTTAAATTATTAATCTATTTCCTCGCATTTACATCTAAAAATAACAAACCCTTAACCAATTAAAAATAAATATAAAAAATTTCAAAATAATTATAAAATTTCATATATAACGTTCATTCAAAACCTAACCCACACCCAACTTTTCTGTATATCTTTTTCTTTATAGTCTCTTATTATTGTCCACTCATGCGTTATACTTTATGTCATGTTTACAATCATAGGTATTCAATGTTTGGGGATGATTGGACTTGTAATAGTTGATTGTTATTTTATTCGTAACATGTGTATTGTAGCCGATTAGACACCTCTTTTCCCACTAAACCTGCCTTTGCTACGTGCATACATATTTGCATTATTTGGGGATGATTGGACTTGTAATAGTTGGTTGTTATTGTAATCTTAACATGTGTATTGTAGCAGATTTTAGACACCTCTTTTTCCCACTAAACATGACTTTGCTACTACTTGTATACATATTTGCATTGTTGTGGGCCTTGTGGACCATGGAGGACGTAACATCATTAAAACAAATCTTAATTTTGCTTCTCAATCAAAGAAAAGTATCCTATGATTCGGCCATGGTTGAAGAATGGAATATGAAAAGCCTAGAATATCCACAATATACTGTTTCAAATTGTTTTATTAGCTTTAAATATGGTTTCAAATTGTTTTTTTGGGTTTGTTGTTGGATTGGGAAAATAAATCTACATATATAATGGTTTTAAAGAGTGTTCTTAATATTTTCATTTTGTCTCATAAAAGAATTAAAAATTCATTTCAAAAATACTGTAATAGAGTGTAATAGAGTGTTCTTAATATTTTCATTTTGTCTCATAAAAGATTTAAAAATTCATTTCAAAAATAGTGTAATAGAATGTTCTTAATATTTTTATTTTGTCTCATAGAAGAATTAAAAATTCATTTCAAAAATAGTGTAATGAAAAACAAATGTAAATCAATAAATCAATTCATTTTGTTTAATTATAATTTATAAAAAATTAAATCAAATGTATGTTATGATGTAATATTTTATGATGGCAAATTTGAAGTGTTACATAAAAAAAAAAAAAAAAAA
>ML780930.1:538735-557707 GCA_009831015.1 Picea engelmannii
GACATAAACTTAAAAATCAAATCACTAGAATAGAAAGAGTTCTTTGTTTCACAAATACAAATATTTCTTCCACCAATTTGATGTCGTCATATTCTTCTTATTCCTATTGCAAATCAAATTTGGAAGTATGAGAGCTCATTCTACACTTTCATGGTAAAGCATCATAACATCATGAGTTTTAGATTTCATCACATACTTATGGTAACTGTTACATGATATCTTCCTCACTTATAAGACATATTTCAAACAAGTGTAGCATGAGTCGTGGGCTTATGACATGTCCCTATCTTCTAATTTAAATAGCATCATGTTATATTAAAAATAAAAATAGAGTTATAGGTGTTTAATAAAAATAAAACAACCCTTTTAATGGTTTGATTAAATATATAAGGGTAAGATTATATTGTTTTTATCTTTTCTCTAGTTGCCAGTTATTCAAATTATCCTTTTACGATTTTCTCTCCGAAAAACTGACTTGAAAGGGGAAGGTTAGGTAACATAAATATGGTGGGGTGGGTGAGAATCGACCATTTCATGCATCTTCCATGACCCTTCACCTTTTCAAGGTCAAGTGACTAACTTCATTCCTCATTCTTTTTTGGTTGAGGTTCTTTAGATATAAAGACACAAAAATGTTGAGTGATTTTTTTATTTATTATTATTAAGATTGAGGTTTTTTAAACACCAAAGTTAAAAAAGGATGAGTGATATCATTTCTCTTTATTCCTTATCTTTTTTGGGTCAAGGTTATTTAAACATGAAGAATAAAAAAGGGTGACCAATTATGTTTTTCTTCATTACTTTTTTTTCTTGGATTACGGTTTCTTTGTACATGAAGATCCAAAAAGGGTAATTGTTTCTGGTTTTTTTTCATTCCTCACTCACAATGGGTGAGTACTTTCATTTGTCTCCCTTTTTGGGTCGAGTCACATAACCTACATCACCCATATCGAGCGAGTCACTTAATGCACCTCATCCTTTTGCATTAGGCAAGTCACTAATCATACCTCACCCATAATGGGTGAGTCAATTAACATACCTCATCCATAACGATCAAGTGACCATATTTTCCCACGATCTCCCTCACCCAAAGGTTGGTGGGTGTTAAAACCTTATGGTTGATCGAGGATTAAAACTATGTAGTCAATCAAGTGCATTTAAGTGTTGTCTCTCATAATGATCAAGTGACTTAATGTACCCGTCACCTCACAAAATAATTAACTGAAGGACTAAGATCAACTAGAATGATGTAGTGGGTGCAGGTGAGATTGTACTATAAATGGTCCACCTAGAACGAAGTACCCAAACTGTGAAGACCTTTCTTCTTCGCATTTAAGGATATTTATATGCTCAAGCAACAAGAGAAGAAATAAAATAGGATAGAACACCCTCGCTAATAGACAGAGCCTTTCCACATTTGGAACATGAAATGACCTTACAATGCCTTAGATTTTGAACTCAAACCACAATAGAAAGATAAGAAAAATACTTAAATGCCTCTTACTTTACTTTAAAAATGCAAGCCTTTCACTTTATCAAAATTGAATATCTTTAAATTCTCAACAAACTAGATACACCATAGAATAAAAAAATAACACTCGCCCAATGCCCCATATCAAATAAGTAACCCAAACGAACTTTATATTGTGTGGATAATTTTGGGTCCTGTTATCGCGCAGTTTGTATTTTAGGTTACAAGGCTAAAGGCTAAGGGTCAAACTGGCGTAACAGGAACCACCCCACCCAATGTCACCTCGATGGGGGGATCTTTTTGTTTAGGGAGATTAGCCCAGGGGAGACGTCCCCGGTAACCTGGGGTTTGAAGAGGCAAAGAGTAAGATGTCAAAAGTTAAGGTTATCCCTCCTCACAGGTTACCACCAGTATCAGATAATCCGACTAATCAACCAATAAAGAAGTGAATTCCCTATTGAGAACACCTGCCCGGAATAAGACAATAACAACACTATATGTATATTTGCAGGTTATAAATTTCAAAGGGTTAGTATTTCTTGATTATCTGATTTCATTCAATAAGCAAGGTAACAGATAAGATGAGTTCAACGTTTTACTAATTAGCCAATGAAGAATCACCAATTCATCAATATCTATCACAGAATGACCAAGCCAACAGTGTTATCAATCAAACATAGCTCAATAAAGGCCCGACGTCATCATTAATTGCTGAGTTAGAGGGGTTGTTGCGTCAAGTATGACGTCAACCCTAGTTAGTGGCGTTAGGGTTAGTTAGGGTTTCAAAAATTAAAGTTTTAAAAGATGAATTTGCACACTTCAAGCTCAACGTTGGAAATAATTTCAATGTCTTAGGGTTAATGGAGTCAAAGTAAGGGCAAAAGATCTCAGGAGGATTTAAAATTTAAAGACTAGAACGTTAGGTTCTATGGTGCTGCAATGGAAGGGCCCTAGAATCAAAACCCTAAGGGAAAGAGGCTCATTCCGGTGTTTCTTAAGCAAGGTCTCATGCTCCTTCCTCTTTCTCTAAATACTCTTGGCAAAACGGATAGCTTCAAGGTACATATCTAAGGGAGAAAAGTGTTGCGGGAGCAAGGCTTCTCAAACCCTAGAAGGTTAAAACCCTAGGTGTAGAATTAACTAGGCCTAGGACATCTCCTCTCTTCAACCTATACTTTAATGCTAACTTAGAAAAAGGGATATAAGTGTAGCAACGACTAGGATATATCTTCCTTTTATCAATGGCTAAAACAATTTCTCAAGCATGGGGACATATAGCAATGACCTACTAGTGTGCTTGCTACCTAGGGTTTCAAGATTCAGCAATATAATAGCAATAATATAGCAAATGTAAGAAATTAAGCCTACAACCATTCATTTAAGAAGTTTTTCATGAAAAATTCACTTACATATCATGAAGAATGCATAATCAAACCCTAGTTGTAAACCTTCCATGAGAGAAACACCATAAATGCCAAGAGAGATCCTCCAAGAAGAGTTGTGCCTCACTTCCAACACCAAAAATACCAAGAAAAAGACTAAATAATAGTCTCTCACAAGAGAGTGAGTTATGTTATGTTCAAAATGAGGAAAAATGTCCTCTATTTATACCAATCCATGACCTTTGAATTAAAATTTAGGTCATTAAAACCGCTGACAAGGCTAACTATAGGATTTACACTGTTTTTACATTAACTGCTAGAAAAAGGTCATAATATGAGCAAAAAGAGGGACGTTAAGCCCTTCTGAGGGAGACGTTGGCCCTTTTTGGGCAAATACAACATCCAGAAACCAAACGTTTTCCCTTCTAGGGCTCCTCCAACCTGCCACACATGCCAAATGACCTCATCACACTGCCACACGCTCCAAACAATGCCCATCTCTCCCAGGTAATGTCCTATCCATCAAAGACAAACATTCCATATGCAGTGGGTGATTCCCACTAGGCCAGGCTCTGCCAAAGTGTCCTGGGTGGAACGTCCTTCTTTATTCTCATGCAATGGCTCATCGTATTGTATACATAATTGACTATCTCTTTCACCGCATATAATAATAATAATACGAACAATCAATGTGACGGGAATGGGCCGTCCTGCATAGTAGGTCAAAATGATATGTAATTGTTGCCACCGAATGATTCAATACAATTTCCATGATGATAATGATGCGCGGAATAACGAAACAAATTCACGTACAATGGACGACATCAAAGATAACGTCATGAGTTCACCATATAGTCAGTAGGGAAAATAAATCGCAAGTTAATTGGCAGGGAGTAGGCTAATTTTGGAGCAAACAGATATGTTTTTCAGAAAAAAAATGGATGTGCTAGATTTTCAGGAGTAGCTTGAGTTTTACATGATGGATCAAAGTTTCATGTATTTCAGAATCTTATCTTATGGATTTTGCTTTATTTTAAACCAACCTAGATGCTTAGAAAATCGATCAGAGTTCTCGAGAGGACCTATAGGAAAGGACACTTGAGGAAAGATTGCTCCCGAGTTATCCTACTGCGTTTGACAATTTCACTCGCCAGAAAATTCGTAGTCTAAAATCTTTACATCTTCATCTTTTTTTTGGATTTTTTTTGTTTAATTTTGCTAAAAATCTAGTGAAAAAGTGTTGGATTTGTAAATATGAGTGGATAAATTTATATAATTTGAATTTGTATAATTTGAATGCTTTACCGGTTTTCAATACATTCAAAAATGCAATTTAAAAAAAAGAAAATTGAGATTTCATACAAATTTATGTTACAGAATTATAGCAAAAAGATCAAAACCTACAACAAAATCATTTTGTTTTCTTTTAAATTTAATTATAAATTTGGCGAAAAAAAAAAAGGATTTTATAAGATGTAAGATCTTTTAATAAATATTTTATATATTTCTCAAATTCAATAAAAACTTTTAAAACTGATTAAACTTTATTTTCCTATGCATTCTGAATCTTTCTTATAAAATTTAATATTTCCACTTAAATGACTAAAATGATTTAGGAACAAATATATTTATTTATTTGTTTTCAGTAAAAGACTTGGTAATTAAAATCAATTCATGTACTTTCAAAAGATTCAAACATATCTATTAAATAGGCTAAGTCTTAAATATCAAAGAAATTTATTTAACATATTTGTTTTGAAATTTTTGCACAACAAGTTGTTTGTTTGTTTAAAATTTAATTATACATACTATTGTGAAAAGTTTAATATGAGAAATCTTGCAAGAAAGTGAGGACTATGTGTTTATTCTTCTTGAATATGAAATGTAAATAAAAAGACATATTGACTTACTATGAAGTTGTCATGGACATTCTAATTTATATGGTTGTTATAGATTTTTTATTTCTTTTATTTTGTTTGTAATATTCCACTCCTTTACTCTACTCAACTAGGAAATATAAAACATTACAAGAATAATGGAATCCCTTCCTTTCCTATCAACCAAATATTTAATATGTTATATCCCCTAGGGTTAGGGTTAGGCTTTTTGTATACCTCAATTTCCTATTAGATCAAGGTTTTGGATCTAAAATCTTCCTGAAGTTCACACATGTCTAACTCCACATGTGTGAGTAATGGGGTCTCACATGGCATCCACTTACTAACATGGTGGTCAAAACAGTAGGTCAACTTGTGGGAGGCCTAACTTCCTCATACAAATTAAAAGTATGGTAACCTTTGCACACTTTAAAATATCCTGATGTGTAGAATATTGTTGGAGGGATAGGAACTTTGTTCAAAAAGTTTTGACCCAAAAAACAATAGTTTAATGCCCCAAATGTATTCCAAAAGTTTCAAGATCTCAAATCACTAAATTAGAAATTCTTTAAAATGGACCCTACAAGTCAATAGCTCCAATTTTTCCACATAAAATACCAAAATAGATGACAAGTTATATAATGATCCATTTTGAAAAAAAATCCTTGTAAAACATGAATGTTTCGCCTATTCTTATTACAAGTCTAAGTAGTTCCTGAAACTTGTCATCATAAATATTGCATCACTACTTACAATAGTGATCCATTTTGGATCAAAAACCTTTCAAAGCATCAAAGTTTGACCTATTTTATAACAAGCCTATGTAGCGCTTGAGATTTCCTATCATAAATATTGCATCGCTACATATACTAGTGATCCATTTTGAATCAAAATCCTTCCAAAACATTAAAGTTTCAACTATTTTTTTTTATGTAACACTTCAAATTTACCATCATAAAATATTACATCATAACATACATTTGATTTAAATTTTTATAAATTATAATTAAACAAAATGAATTGATTTATTGATTTACATTTGTTTTTCATTACACTATTTTTTAAATAAATTTTTAATTCATTTTATGAGACAAAATGGAAATATTAAGAACACTCTTTGACACCACCCAAAAAAACAATTTGAAACCATATTTAAAGCTAATAAAACAATTTGAAACCGTATATTGTGGATATTCTAGGCTTTTCATATTCCATTCTTCAATCATGGCCGAATCATAGGATACTTTTCTTTGATTGAGAAGCAAAATTAAGATTTTTTTTAATGATGTTACGTCCTCCATACGTTATTTCCAACTTCCAACCAGACACCGTTAGCTATATTCTAGCCTCACCTCAATCGAGCAGTGCTGGTCCACAAGGCCCACAACAATGCAAATATGTATACAAGTAGCAAAGCCATGTTTAGTGGGAAAAAGAGGTGTCTAAAATCTGCTACAATACACATGTTAAGAGTACAATAACATCCAACTATTACAAGTCCAATCATCCCCAAATAATGCAAATATGTCTGCACGTAGCAAAGGCAGGTTTAGTGGGAAAAGAGGTGTCTAATCGGCTACAATACACATGTTAAGTGTAAAATAACAATCAACTATTACAAGTCCAATCATCCCCAAACATTGAATACCTATGATTGTAAACATGACATAAAGTATAACGCACGAATGGACAATAGTAAGAGACTATAAAGAAAAAGATATACAGAAAAGTTGGGTGTGGGTTAGGTTTTGAATGAACGTTATATATGAAATTTTATAATTATTTTGAAAATTTTTATAATTATTTTTAATTAGTTAAGAGTTTGTTATTTTTAGATATAAATGTGAGGAAATAGATTAATAATTCAAAATTCAAAATTATTTAATAAGAGTGGAAGTGTGTCATTTGTTTATGAAGAATCAATGGATAATTATAAATAATAAGATTTTGTTTGTATATATTGTTATTGAAATAATATCAATATACATATTTGAATTTGTGTAGGTATTTACTCCACGAATCTATAACATAGCACATGCGTTTATGGGTTAGTAAAGAATATCCCTAATTTCACTAGATATTAATAAATATCTTTCAAAAAAACTTTGTTCAAACCTCCTCCCAATACATTTCTCGAATAAAAAAATCTCTATTTTTACAAGCCAATTTTATACCCACACAATACCTATAAACCTCGTCGTACCTAGCATCTCCCCCTAATACCTACAATATATTGACTTTATTTTTCACAATTTTAAAACCCATTTATGAATGAATGTGATAAGATATTAATCAACAAGGTGAAATCCCTATATATAAGTAACATTCCAATGCCTAATTTTAATCACTAAATACAACTTCACAACTAAAATCAATGCTTCTTTTATGGATGTTTTTTTAATAGCTTAAACCAATTTACTTCTAATTTTAAATGATATTTATTATGTTCTCACATATTATAGGTTAGAATTTGAAGACGAATAAGATAAAGACATAAACTTAAAAATCAAATCACTAAAAAGAGTTCTTTGTTTCACAAATACAAATATTTCTTCCACCAATTTGATGTCGTCATATTCTTCTTATTCCTATTGCAAATCAAATTTGGAAATATGAGAGCTCATTCTACACTTTCATGGTAAAGCATCATAACATCATGAGTGTTAGATTTCATCACATACTTATGGTAACTGTTACATGATATATTCCTCACTTATAAGACATATTTCAAACAAGTGTAGCATGAGTCGTGGGCTTCTGACATGTCCCTATCTTCTAATTTAAATAGCGTCGTGTTATATTAAAAATAAAAATAGAGTTATAGGTGTTTAATAAAAATAAAACAACCTTTTTAATGGTTTGATTAAATATATAAGGGTGAGATTATATTGTTTTTATCTTTTCTCTAGTTATTAGTTATTCAAATTATCCTTTTACGATTTTCTCTCCGTCAAACTCAATTGAAAGGGGAAGGTTAGGTAACATAAATATGGTGGGGTGGGTGAGAATCGACCATTTCATGCTTCTTCCATGACCTTTCACCTTTTCAAGGTCAAGTGACTAACTTCATTCCTCATTCTTTTTGGGTTGAGGTTCTTTAGATATAAAGACACAAAAATGTTGAGTGATTTTTTTTATTATTATTATTATTAAGATTGAGGTTTTTTAAACACCAAGGTTAAAAAAGGATGAGTGATATCATTTCTCTTTATTTCTTATCTTTTTTGGGTCAAGGTTATTTAAACATGAAGAATAAAAAAGGGCTACCAATTATGTTTTTCTTCATTCCTTATCTTTCTTGGATTAAGGTTTTTTTTACATGAAGATCCAAAAAGGGTAATTGATTCTGGTTTTTTTTCATTCCTCACTCACAATGGGTGAGTACTTTCATTTGTCTCCCTTTTTGGGTCGATTCCAATAACCTACATCACCCATATCGAGGGAGTCACTTAATGCACCTCATCCTTTTGCATTAGGCAAGTCACTAATCATACCTCACCCATAACGGGTGAGTCAATTAACATACCTCATCCATAATGATCAAGTGACCATATTTTCCCTCGATCTCCCTCACCCAAAGGTTGGTGGGTGTTAAAACCTTATGGTTGATCGAGCATTAAAACTATGTAGTCAATCAAGTGCATTTAAGTGTTGTCTCTCATAATGATCACGTGAATTAATGTACCTTGCACCTCACAAAATAATTAACTGAAGGACTAAGATCAACTAGAATGATGTAGTGGGTGCAGGTGAGATTGTACTATAAATGGTCCACCTAGAACGAATTACCCAAACTGTGAAGACCTTTCTTCTTCGCATTTAAGGATATTTATATGCTCAAGCAACGAGAGGGGAAATAAAATAGGATAGAACACCCTCGCTAATAGATAGAGCCTTTCCACATTTGGAACATGAAATGACCTTACAATGCCTTAGATTTTGAACTCAAACCACAATAGAAAGCTAAGAAAAATACTTAAATGCCTCTTAATTTACTTTAAAAATGCAAGCCTTTCACTTTATCAAAATTGAATATCTTTAAATGCTCAACAAACTAGCTACACCATAGAATAAATAAAAAACACTCGGCCAATGCCCCATATCAAATAAGTAACCCAAACAAACTTTATATTGTGTGGATAATTTTGGGTCCTGTTATCGCGCAGTTTGTATTTTAGGTTACAAGGCTAAAGGCTAAGCATCAAACTGGCGTAACAGCAACCACCCCACCCAATGTCACCTCGATGGGGGGCTCTTTCTGCTTAGGGAGGTTAGCCCAGGGGAGACGTCCCCGGTAACCTGGGGTTTGAAGAGGCAAAGAGTAAGATGTCAAAAGTTAAGGTTATCCCTCCTCGCAGGTTACCACCAGTATTAGATAATCCAGCTAATCTGCCAATAAAGAAGTGAATTCCCTATTGAGAACACCTACCCGGAACAAGACAATAACAACACTATATGTATATTTGCAGGTTATAAATTTCAAAGGGTTAGTACCTCCTGATTATCTGATTTCATTCAATAAGCAAGGTAACAAATAAGATGAATTCAACGTTTTACTAATTAGCCAATGAAAAATCACCAATTCATCAATATCTATCACAGAATGACCAAGTCAGCAGTATTATCAATCAAACATAGCTCAATAAAGGCCTGACGTCATCATTAATTGCTGAGTGAGAAGGGTTGGTGCGTCAAGTATGACGTCAGCCCTAGTTAGTGGCGTTAGGTTTAGTTAGGGTTTCGAAAATTAAAGTTTTAAAAGATGAATTTGCACACTTCAAGCTCAACGATGGAAATAATATCAGTGCCTTAGGGTTAATGGAGTCAAAGTAAGGGAAAAATATCTCAAGAGGATTTAAAATTTAAAGACTAGAAGGTTAGGTTCTATGGTGCTGCAATGGCAGGGCCCTAGAATCAAAACCCTAAGGGAAAGAGGCTCATTCTAGTGTTTCTTAAGCAAGGCCTCATGCTCCTTCCTCTTTATCTAAATACTCTTGGAAAAATGGCTAGCTTCAAGGTACAGATCTAAGGGAGAAAAGTGTCGTGGGAGCAAGGCTTCTCAAACCCTAGAAGGTTAAAACCCTAGGTGTAGAATTAACTAGGCTTAGGACATCTCCTCTCTTCAACCTATACTTTAATGCTAACTTAGAAAAAGGGAGATAAGTGTAGCAACGACTAGGCTATATCTTCCTTTTATCAATGGCTAAAACAATTTCTCAAGCATGGGGACATATAGCAATGACCTACTAGTGTGCTTTCTACCTAGGGTTTTAAGATTCAGCAATATAATAGCAATAATATAGAAAATGTAAGAAATTAAGCCTACAACCATTCATTTAAGAAGTTTTGCATGAAAAATTCACTTACATATCATGAAGAATGCATAATCAAACCCTAGTTGTAAACCTTCCATGAGAGAAACACCATAAATGCCAAGAGAGATCCTCCAAGAAGAGTTGTGCCTCACTTCCAACACATGAAATACCAAGCAAAAGACTAAATAATAGTCTCTCACAAGAGAGTGAGTTATGTTTTCTTCAAAATGAGGAAAAACGTCCTCTATTTATACCAATCCATGACCTTTGAATTAAAATTTAAGTCATTAAAACAGCCGACAAGGCTGACAATAAGATTTACATTGTTTTTACATTAACTGCTAGAATAAGGTCATAATATGAGCAAAAAGAGGGATGTCAATCCCTTCTGAGGGAGACATTGGCCCTTTTTGGGAAAATACAACATCCAGAAACCAAACGTTGGCCCTTCTAGGGCTCCTCCAACCTGCCACACGTGCCAAATGACCTCAGCACACTGCCACACGCTCCAAACAATGTCCATCTCTCCCAGGTGACGTCCTATCCATCAAAGGCAAACGCTCCATCTGCAGTGGGTCATTCCCACTAGGACAAGATCTACCAAAGTGTCCTGGGTGGAACATCCTTTTTTCTTCTCGTGCAATGGCTCATCATAACGTTGTCCTGTCTCTACCATCCCAGCAACCATCTAATGGGATCTTCAGCCCCATGGAGGTTCGAGCTAATCATATCCCCATGTGTACCGGTCCACTGGTACCTGTCCGCCGGGTCTGGTCCTGCACATCAAAAAATTTTCCCTCCATGGGATCATCAGTCCTTGGGATCATAGCAATGTCAATCATATTTCATCATTAAATTTATCAAATACATGCATAAAACCCCTAGCATATCCTCTACGAGCTCAAAGACATTACAATGATCTACTATACAAAGTCGAAGAAATAGACAGAACAACCTATTGGGCCAGTATCCATAAGAAAAGGAAAGTTTCCAGAGAAGATCATTCAAGCTATGTACATGAAGTGATATGGTTTGAGGAGTGTCCAGTTATAGTGAAGACTAGGGGTAAGTATGGTCTGTGGGTGCCTTTGTAGGAGGTGAGTTGTACCCGTCATGGATGCACTTTTTCCAAGCCCCTTTATTTCCTTTATTCTTTATTTATTTCTTTTTTCTTTCTTTTTACTTCAAGGTCTGACCAGAGGACACTGCCTTGGCATGGTGACCAGAGCTGACAGTGTTACCCACTGGCATTTTCGCAGAAATGATAAGGATGGCTCGTGATGAGACCCCCTTTCCCTTGGCCATGCAACCAAAGGTCATTGCCCTGGCATGGTGACCAGATAATGGAAATGTCATACTGATAGATACCTATGAACATAATGGGTTGGCTCGTAATGAGACCTCCCATCCTCTTGGTTAGGTCTTGTTTTTGTTATTTTCTTCGGTTCCCTTTTGTTTCTTATCGAGAGGCCTTTTATTGCCTTGTCGAGGATACCTGGGCGAAGCATTTCTAGGTTTATTTCCTATGGCTTTTATCTTTTACCAGCTGCTTTTACCCCCTGGGCCTTTAGCCCCTTCTTCCCATAGGACAAAGTGTAACCCTCAAAGGTCATCCTAATGGCTGGACTAGGGGAATGGGATGGATGTATGGGAGATAAGATGTAAAGTGATAGAATGGTGGGAGAAGACGATGGCTCTACAAATCCCCCTTGGTGGCTAACCAAAACCCATAAATACAAGCTTGCTAGGGCACCCCGTTAATCCCCCCAACAATGGTCAAGTGGATTAGTGCAAGATCCAAGCAATTGTCAGAAATGTAAGGAACCTGATGCATATATAAGAAAGTTATAACGATCAAACATGACACATGCCATGATACGTTGGACCAATTACCTCATGGAGAAAGAGTCTTCTCTGATGCAAGTCCAAGTCGATGTCGATGGAAGCTATTGCTGCTAACAAGACAAGTCTGGCGAAGAAGAAGAAGGATGGGCCCTCCAGGGCCATGCTCAAGTCAATCCTTCTCTCGGTACTCCATGTCTAGGACCTGTGGGCCTCGAGACATGATCTCCTAGTTATCCCTAAAAAACGGGGATAACATCTGGCTCCAACTCGGGGACATGTACTCACCATAGAGCGCATGAGAACCTCAACATCTCTGGCATAAACCTGCATACCTACTCATACTTAATAGGAAACTTTATAAACAAAGGTGGGGTGGTATTGCCACCCCGAAAAATAATATATGTACATGCATTAATCATAAATGTAAATAGAAAGTGAAACACTTACCTGTACTTACCTGTTGGCTGCATGTTGGTGTAATCAAACAACCAGTGAAGCCAACCCAGTAACGTTCCTTGATACCTGCCTTTGTTCTTCATCATAAACCAGAACAGTGATAAGTCAAGAACAAAAATGTCATGAGTTACAATGTATATCATATCATCGGAAAAGTCAGAATCTAACTCATGGAGGTGGGTGGGAGGGATAAAATCTTGTCAAGTCCATCTCTAAGGAAAGTACTCAATCCACTTCAAGAAAGGGTCATGAAAAATGCAAGGTTTAGAAAACTGACTCAAAGGACCTGCAAACTGGTTATCCAGGACATCCTCACGCCCTGAATTCAAAGAAGGGATCGACAAAGGTCTAGCAGATGACTGGAAAACTAGAAAGGGAAAGTTGAAAAACTGACTGAAACACACAGTACCCAACCAACCCTTGAAGTTTAGGGTTTGCCTAAAGGGAAAATCAACATTAAAAATATACTTCCCAAGCACACCTTCAATGGATAGGCATGGTAAAGTAACAACAGGTGGCTGGAGTGAAAAGCCATGAGAGACTTTCCTTAGGCAAACAATGTTCTCACTTGTATCAAAATCTGAGCAGATAGGTGATTGAAAATCATCTTCACAAAATAAGTCCAAATTCTTAGAAGAACAGTCATCAAAGTCTTCAAGGTATGACCGAAAATCATAAGGTACTGGGTCATCCTTGGTCCTTTGGATGGTATGGGTAAAAACCTCATCTCTTTGTTTCCACTGGTCAAAAGTAATCTGTCGTGGTAATTGCAAGGGCAATGTCTGAAGATGACCTTTTATGTCATAGATGGGATATGTATCATAACTAAATGCATCCCACCTACGTCTCCCAACATGTCTGAACTCATCGAAATCAGCTATGTCAGTATCCGTATCATAACATGGAGGAGTCAAAACATCCAACACTTCTCCACTCTTTGTGTCATAAGGCAAAGAACCACTAAAATCTTCGAAGGGAAAAAAATTTACCTCGCTTAATCCTTCCTGTGCAAGAGCTTCAAGTATTTGGATAACATCATCAGGTGGAAGATCTGCCTCTACATCTTCAGTCTTGAGACATAGGGGATCTAGCTCATCCAAGGGTTCCACTCCTTCATTCTCTGAGTCATAGAACAAGGTATCATCAAAAGAATCAAAATGACTTACCTCATCCTCTTCATCTTGTGCAGGAGTGACAAGATCTTGAAGAAATTCATCAGACTAAGGAGTGATTATTGGTGGTTCATCCTCATAATTCACGTTTCTGGTCACATCTTCATTGCATTCTATTGGATTATGGGAGAGATCTTGCTCCTCTTCAAGGGGTTGATAATGGTTTTCGTAAACCTCATTTCTTATATCAGAGGATTCTTGGTATTGATCATGATAAGCCCTCCTGAGATCTTCTACAATCTCAGTGGTGAATCCTTTGTGGTGTAAGGTTATCATGAGGTTTTGAAGGACATCTTCATACGTTTGGCAATCTGGCTTAGTAAGATCGATAAACTTACTTATGAGGTGTATGAAAGATGATATACCCCTGTCCTTGCGGAAACCTTTAAAATGTTTTTGTAAGTAGCATGGCAGGGTGAGAATTGTTTTTTTTATAAGAGCAGCCTCTCCTCCCAACTTTATCTCGCTCAAATACTCCAAAAAATTTACTATGTGAGGAGCTGGGAGGCCCAAAAACATTGGAGAGTTGTCTAGCCATTTTGTATCAAAGTAATTTGGGTATCCTTGAAAACTTCTAAAATAAATACTTGGATACATTTGTTCCCAGTGTGCCATGATCCCATATCTTAAAAATATCACAGAAGGTAGTGTGTCACCCTAAGAAAAATCAGTGGAGTCGCCAGATAGTTTTCCTGAAACTAACAAAGAATAGGGGGAATAAGGTCTAGTGGAGTCACCAGGTAAGCTTGTAAAAGAAAGGTCCTTGAGGCAAGGCTTACCAAAGGATTTGTTGTTGAGGAACATTGACTCAGTGTTCCCCGACAACGGCGCCAAAATGTTATCATGCAATTTGTATTTTAGGTTACAAGGCTAAAGGCTAAGGGTCAAACTGGCGTAACAGGAACCACCCCACCCAATGTCACCTTGATGGGGGGCTCTTTCTATTTAGGGAGGTTATACCAGGGGAGACATCCCCGGTAACCTGGGGTTTGAAGAGGCAAAGAGTAAGAGGTCAAAAGTTAAGGTTATCCCTCCTCGCAGGTTACCACTAGTATCAGATAAGCCGACTAATCAGCCAATAAAGAAGTGAATTCCCTGTTGAGAACACCTGCCCAGAACAAGACAATAAAAACACTATATGTATATTTGTAGGTTATAAATTTCAAAGGGTTAGTACTTCTTGATTATCTCATTTCATTCAATAAGCAAGGTAACAGATAAGATGAGTTCAACGTTTTACTAATTAGCCAATGAAAAATCACCAATTCATCAATATCTATCATAGAATGACCAAGCCAATAGTATTATCAATCAAACATAGCTCAATAAAGGCCTGGCGTCATCATTAATTGTTGAGTTAGAAGGGTTGTTGCGTCAAGTATGACGCCATCCCTAGTTAGTGGCGTTAGGGTTAGTTAGGGTTTCAAAAATTAAAGTTTTAAAAGATGAATTTTCACACTTCAAGCTCAACGTTGGAAAGAATATTAGTGCCTTAGGTTTAATGGAGTCAAAGTAAGGGAAAAATATCTCAGGAGGATTTAAAATTTAAAGACTAGAAGTTTAGGTTCTATGGTGTTGCAATGGTAGGGCCCTAGAATCAAAACCCTAAGGGAAAGAGGCTCATTCCGGTGTTGCTTAAGTAAGGCCTCATGATCCTTTCTCTTTCTCTAAATACTCTTGGCAAAATGGCTATCTTCAAGGTACATATCTAAGGGAGAAAAGTGTTGCGGGAGAAAGGCTTCTCAAACCCTAGAAGGTTAAAACCCTAGGTGTAGAATTAACTAGGCCTAGGACGTCTCCTCTCTTCAACCTATACTTTAATGCTAACACAAAGAAAGGGAGATAAGTGTAGGAATGACTAGGCTATATCTTCCTTTCATCAATGGCTAAAAAAATTTCTCAAGCATGGGGACATATAGCAATGACCTACTAGTGTACTTGCTACCTAGGGTTTCAAGATTCAGCAATATAATAGCAATAATATAGAAAAATTAAGAAATTAAGCCTACAACCATTCAGTTAAGAAGTTTTGCATGAAAAATTCACTTACATATCATGGAGAATGCATAATCAAACCCTAGTTGTAAACCTTCCATGAGAGAAACACCATAAATTCCAAGAGAGATCCTCCAAGAAGAGTTGCGCCTCACTTCCAACACCAAAAATACCAAGCAAAAGGCTAAATAATAGCCTCTCACAAGAGAGTGAGTTATGTTATGTTCAAAATGAGGAAAAACATCCTCTATTTATACCAATCCATGACCTTTGAATTAAAATTTAGGTCATTAAAACAACAGACAAGGTTGACTATAAGATTTACACTGTTTTTACATTAACTGCTAGAAAAAGGTAATAATATGAGCAAAAAGAGGGATGTCAAGCCCTTCTGAGGGAGACATTGGCCCTTTTTGGGCAAATACAGCATCCAGAAACCAAACGTTGGCCCTTCTAGGTTACCTCCAAGCTACTACACATGCCAAATGACCTCAACACACTACCACATGCTCTAGACAATGACCAACACTCCCAGGTGACATCCTGTCCATCAAAGGCAAACGTTCCATCTACAGTGGGTGATTCCCCCTAGGCCAGGCTCTGCCAAAGTGTCCTGGGTGGAACGTCCTTATTTCTTCTTGTGCAATGGCTCATCATAACATTGTCCCATCTTTTCCATCCTAGCAACCATCTGATGGGCTCTTCAGCCCCATGGAGGTCTGAGCTAATCATATCCTGATGTGTACCGATCCACTGGTACCTGTCCGCCGGGTATGGTCCTACACATCAAAAACTTCACCCTCCATGGGCTCATCAGTCCTCGGGATCATAGCAATGTCAATCTTCTTTCATCATTAAATTTATCAAATACATGCATAAAACCCCTAGCATATCCTCTAAAAGCTCAAAGACATTACACTTATCTACTATACAAAGTCGAAGAAATAGACAGAACAACCTATTGGGCCAGTATCCATAAGAAAAGGAAAGTTTCCATAGAAGATCATTCAAGCCATGTACATGAAGTGATATCGTCTAAGGAGTGTCCAGTTATAGTGAAGACTAGGGGTAAGTATGGTCTGTGGGTCTCTTTGTAGGAGGTGAGTTGTACCCATCATGGATGCACTTTTTCCAAGCCCCTTTATTCCCTTTGTTCTTTATTTATTGCTTTTTTCTTTCTTTTTACTTCAAGGTCTGACCATAGGACACTGCCTTGGCGTGGTGACCAGAGATGACAGTGTCACCCACTGGTATTTTCATAGAAATGATAAGGTTGGCTCATGATGAGACCCCCTTTCCCTTGGCCATGCAACCAAAGGTCATTGCCCTGGCGTGGTGACCAGATAATGGCAATGTCATACTGCTAGATACCTATGAACATAATGCACTGGCTCATGATGAGACCTCCCATCCTCTTGGTTAGGTTTTATTTTTTTTATTTTCTTCGGGTCCCTTTTGTTTCTTATCGAGAGGCCTTTAATTGCCTTCTCAGGGATCCCTGGGCGAAGCATCTCTAGGTTTATTTCTTATGGATTTTATCTTTTACCACCTGCTTTTACCCCCTGTGCCTTTAGCCCCTTCATCCCACATGACAAAGTGTAACCCTCAAAGGTCATCCTAATGGCTGGACTAGGGGAATGGGATGGATGTATGGGAGATAAGATGTAAAGTGATAGAATGGTGGGAGCGGACGATGGCTCTGCAAATCCCCCTTGGTGGCTAACCAAAACCTTTTGGTTTTGGAGCCGGATTATCTTCCTGATTTAGAGGTATTTTACTTTCAGCCGTGTTTATACCCCATGAAGTATTTACACCCCAAAAATATGTACACTGTTCCACGTGGGGGAGTGCAGAGGGGGATACCCCCTCTGCAGGGTCCGGGGGGGATATCCCCCCAGCTGGGGGGTCTAGGGGCGAGAGGGCCCCCAACGGGGGTTGGAGGGCAGCGTCCCCCAAAGCAAAAATTGCTTTGTAAAAGTATATTGTAATTTCATTGTAAATGTGGACCATTCATTATAAGGTCGCAGATCTAACGATAGAGATTATGTTAGGGTTTTTTGCCCTAGAAGGCAACCCTCTTTTATAAGGGAAATGTATTGCGACTATGTAGATTGGTAAGTATTGTATTCTGAGTGAGGAGACTGTGAGAGAAAGAAGAGGAAGTTACAACGGGTTTTGCTGTAGGTTGTATCCCTTCATTTTGCTGGATAATAATAAAGAAAGGACCTAACAATTTCTCTGGTGCACGTAGCCCACATTGGGTGAACCATGTAAATCTGTGTCTCTCTTGTATTGTGTATCTTCTTTGTTTTATTTCTGCATTTGTTTTATTTTATTGCTCCACGGTCCTGTTTTTCTAACAACTAGTATCAGAGCATAAGGTAACTCACAGGAAAAGAGGGTTCCTGGTTCGAGTGGGAGCAATGTCGGAAGATGAAAAGTTTAGGGTCGAGAAATTTAACAGCCAAAAATACCAGTTATGGAAGATGCAGATGGAAGATTATTTATATCAGAAGGATCTATTCCTACCATTGAGCGGAGTAGCAAAGAAGCCAGCGGCCATGAAGGATGAAGAATGGGAGATTCTTGACAGAAAGGCTATAGGAACGATACGGCTGAGCTTGGCAGCATCGGTGGCTTTCAATATCTCGAAATAAAAGACAACGAAGGGTTTGATGGATGCGTTGGCCAAATTTTATGAAAAAACCTCGGCGTCCAATAAGGTATTTCTAATGAAGAGATTATTTAATATGAAGATGTCAGAAGGTGGGTCTGTTGCAGATCATTTAAATGAATTTAATATGCTTACTAATCAACTAAGTTCTGTAAAAGTGGACTTTGATGATGAGGTTAGGGCTCTTCTAATCTTTTTCTCATTTCCAAAAAGATGGAATGGCTTGGTAATGGCTGTAAGTAACTCTGTCTCTGGTTCAAATACTTTAAAATTTGATGATGTTGTTGGTGTTATCCTTAGTGAGGAAATGTGACGGAAAAGCATAGGTGAGACATCAGGTAATGTGTTGAACATGGAGAACAGGGGAAGACAAAAGGATAGAGGAAAGGGCTCAGGGAACCGTGGGATTTCTAGGAAGGGCAGATCCAAATCCAAACTTGGAAAGATAGAGTGCTGGAATTGTGGGAAGAAAGGACATCTGAAGAAAGACTGCAGATCTCCAAAGAAACAAAAAGATGGACAGCAGGAGAGAAATCAGGAAGCAAATGTAATAGGTGATGTGTTACAAGATGATTTGATTCTTTCTATAAATAATATTTTTGAGTCTTGGGTAGTAGATTCAGGGGCTTCATTTCATGCCAGACCCCATAGGAAACATTTTCTAGATTATGTTCAAAGTGATTTTGGACAGGTTCATTTGGGTGATGATGCACCATGCAAAATTGTTGGAATGGGAAAGGTAAAAATAAAGAAAAGCAATGGAAACCAATGGTTGTTGAAAGAGG
>ML780930.1:559472-573745 GCA_009831015.1 Picea engelmannii
GAACAAGGTTATAATAGATGTCATTCTGATCACTGTGTTTATTTTAAAAGGCTAGAAAATGGAATCTATATTATCTTGCTATTGTATGTAGATGACATGCTTGTTGCAGGGTCTAATATGCAGGATATAAATGTGCTCAAGAAAAAATTAGACAATTCATTTGCGATGAAGGATTTGGGTGCTGCAAAGAAAATCCTTGGTATGAGAATAACAAGAGATAGGAAAAATGACAAACTGACATTGTCTCAAAGTGAGTACACAAAGAAGGTGTTGGAGAGGTTTAGAATGCAGAATACAAAACCAATTAGTACACCTTTGGCCAGCCATTTCAAATTAACTAAGGAAATGTGTCCCAAGACACAGGAGGAGATAGAATACATGTACAGGGTCCCATATTCATCAGCAGTTGGCAGCTTGATGTATGCAATGGTTTGCACAAGACCAGATATTGCACCTGCAGTGGGAGTTGTGAGAAGGTATATGAACAATCCAGGTAAAGAACATTGGGAGTCAGTAAAGTGGATTCTCAGCTATTTGAGAGGTACTACTACACATGCATTGTGTTTTGGAGGTTCAGACACTTTTCTACAAGGATATGTTGATTCAGATATGGCTCGTGATAAAGACAATAGGAGGAGCACCACAGGGTATGCTTTTACTATAGGTGGAATAACAGTAAGTTGGATTTCGAAACTACAAAAGGTTGTTGCACTTTCAACAACAGAGGAAGAGTATGTTGCTGCTACAGAGGCTAGTAAAGAGATGATTTGGTTACAAAGGTTTATGAAGGAATTGAGAAAGAAGCAAGAGAATAATAGGTTGTACTGTGACAGTCAGAGTGCCATTCACCTTGCAAAGAACTCAGCCTTCCATTTGAAGACTAAGTATATACATTTGAGGCACCACTTCATACAATCCTCCTTGGAAGATGGACAATTGAAGCTGGAAAAGATACACACTAGCCAAAATCCTACAAACATGCTAACAAAGGGAGTAACCAGAGAGAAAGTGAGTTCTTGCTCAGTTTTAGTTGGTCTTCAAGAATGAAGATGAAGATGAGAAATTTGCCAGGTCCAAGAAGTTTCAGAGTCCAGCATATACAACAGTGGTGGAGTTGTTGAGATCAGTCTCCAAGTGGGAGATTGTTGGTTTTGGAGCTTGATTATCTTCTTGATTTAGAGGTCTTTTACTTTCATCCATGTTTATACCCCATGAAGTATTTACACCCCAGAAGTATGTACACTCTTCCACGCGGGGGAGTGCATATGGGGGGTACCCCCTCTGCGGGGTCCGGGGGGGCTATCCCCCTGGCTGGGGGGTCTGGGGGAAAGCAGGCCCCCAGTGGGGGCTCAAGGGCAGCGTCCCCCGATGGGGGTTCAGGGGCGAAGCCCCTGAAGCAAAAATTTCCTTGTAAAAGTATATTGTAATTTCATTGTAAATCTAGACCGTTCATTATAAGTTCGTAGATCTAACGATAGAGATTATGTTAGGGTTTTTTTCCCTAGAGGGAAACCCTCTTTTATGAGGGAAATGTATTGCGGCTATGTAGGTTGGTAAGTATTGTATTTTGAGAGAGGATATTGTGAGAGAAAGAAGAGGAAGTTACAGCGGGTTTTTTTGTAGGTTGTATCCCTTCATTTTGTTGGATAATAATAAAGAAAGAACCTGGCAATTTCTCTGGTGGACGTAGCCCACATTGGTTGAACTACGTAAATCTGTGTCTCTCTTGTATTGTGTATATTCTATGTTTTATTTCCGCATTTGTTTTATTATATTGCTTCGCGGTCCTGTTTTTCTAACAAAACCCATAAATACAAGATTGCTAGGGCACCCCATTAATCCCCCCAATAATGGTCAAGTGGATTAGTGCAAGATCCAAGCAATTGTCAGAAATGTAAGGAACCTGATGCATATATAATAAAGTTATAACGATCAAACATGACACATACCATGATACCTTGGACCAATTACCTCATGGAGCAAGAGTCTTCTCTTATGCAAGTCCAAGCCGATGGTGATGGAAATTGTTGCTGCTAACAGGACAAGTATGGCGAAGAAGAAGAAGGATGGGCCCTCCAGGACCATGCTCATGTCAATCCTTCTCTCGGTACTCCATGTCTAGGACCTCTGGGCCTCAAGACATGATCTCCTAGTTATCCTTAGAAAACGAGGATAACAGGTCCCAAAGATTGATACACCATAGAAAGAAAACAATCAGTTTAACTGTTGATTAAAAGTATAAAATATAGGTTGTACAATATAACATGGATGAATATTATGAGTGGGCCTTCAAAGTTGCTATACCAAATATGAGTGGTCGGGTTGTGACATTTCCCTGTTTCTTAAATTAAATAATGTCATGTGTTTATGTGTTATATTAAAAATACAAATAAGCGTACTTATAAGTATACAATAAAATGAAAAAAATATCTCAAAAGGATGAATGCAATGTAGAATATTATGGGATTCCAAGGTTGATATGTAACATATGTAATATAATATGTATTAATAATTTTATTTATATTTTTTTCTTTTTTAAAAAAAAAATTGTACTTTCTATTAAGATATATACAATGTATATTTAAAAGGATCTCTCGTGCATATTGATATTGGGTTTACTACTCTGTTCAAAAAGGTGTTTCACAAAAATAATATTGAAACAAAATATTTCAAAAACTATTCGTTCAAAGGTTTCCATCACAAAAAAACTAACAATTCCAACTCGAAAGAATTTTTCTTCTATTTTAGAAATCAAAATTCCCTTCACGAAAGAGCCTCTTTTGACAATGAGTTTTCCCTCCATGTTTAATTCTCTAAAAATATGCTTGAAAAGTATATCTCGAAAGTGTCTCAAGATAATTTTTGATTTATTTCCAAGCATTAATAATTCCAGATGTGATAATTGTACTGAATCCATCATGCACTCCATACATAATTTTGAGTCCCTGGAGATTTGAATTTCAGGAACCCCCTTTTTGGTTACTAATATTAATAGAGCATATAAAGAAGAAAAATCATCCAGGTTGTTGGATCATTATCCTATCTTGGATTTCCCATGAAAGTATTGTGATTGAGATAGGTGAAATATGATGTCCAAACCACATGACATTTCCAGTAATGACATGCCCCGTCAAAAAAACCCAGTGAATAGATTTGCTTATTTCCACCCTCTCGAGTATCCTAGAGCCTTTCATGGATGGAATAATCTTATAGAATTGGAGTAGGGAAAGATCCTAGTGAGAAAATTTGATGGAAGGATAATTCATATTCTCGAAAAGTCCTCCATTTTGGGCCAACCACAACCCCCATGAAACAAGTGCAGGAAACACCTTCCATGAAGAAAGACTTGGATCTGAAAAAAAAAACTAAAATGATCCTGAATGTTACTCTTTGACCATAAATTTGAATCCCCAATTGTAAAACAACCTCAATCCATACCTGACATGCAACACAAAACTCTAAAGAAATATCATTACTCCTTGAAATTCTTGCATAAATAACAATACCCCAACCCCTGTTGTCTACACTTTTGAAGACGATCCCAAGTAAGGACCCTACCTTTAATGATTAACCAGAAAAAAAGGAATGCCTTTTTTATGCGCTCTTATCTTCCATATTTTTTTATACCCCTAAAGAAGGTATCCTATGCCCCGATCCACCATTGCAAGGTAACTCAATTTAGAAGAGTAGCGACCACCAGACTGTTTGGCATTCCAAGATAATTCATTTACCATTCTAAACATATGTATATGCTCCTTTTGATGTTCTAAAATATAAACAGACCAGTCTACAGAACAAATTTCCTCCAACTCTAGAACCTCAGCTGAGTACCAACCCTGAGTCCAAATGGAGGACACCTCCTCATTTGCAATTTGATTCAAAGTATATAAAATTCTCATCCTTAAGGTGTGATAATTCTACTACAAGGATAATTCCTTATCCACACCCAACAATAACATCCAAACCTATTCTCACTTTAGCACCATTCTCTACCTTCCAAGAAAGGGACTTACCAATCACAGGGAGTGCCTTAGTCAAATCCCTCCATTATGTTGAGGCATTCGAAGCTGATTTGTTCCTTTGACAAATCCAATCTAGCATTGAGAAAGGGGAAATATAATTGCGATAGGAAATTGTATCCCAAGGCTCTATTGTGTCAAGAAAACCCAAAGCGACTTAGCTTCCAAATCCTGTCCAGAAAACACCCCTTCCTTTAAACCTCGTCTAGTTAGAAATTTAGGATTAGACAAGATTTTCAATTTGCAAAGAGAGACCCTTTGTATTCCAATCTACTTTTCCAAGGGTAATTGAAACAAATCTTCTTGATTTGGTTAAGTATACCATTTGGTATCATGGCCATAAGATGCCAATACACATGAATTTCCTCCAACATTGTCTTGATGAGCACTAATCTAACTCCCCTAGAAATCCAATGATTACACCAATGGTTGACTTTCCTCTCCACCTTTGAAAAAATCCATGACCAATCCATTATACCATACTTGTTAGGATTGATAGTAAAACCAATATATTTTAAACCTTTCCCTATCTCTTTAATAGAAAAAGGAAGCATGTTTGAGAAAAGAGCACTAAACTTTTCCTTGTCAAATGGTAAATATATAGTTGTTTTATTATCATTAATTATAATTCTCGTTGTTGCACTAAAAAGGGTAAGAACATTTTTTAAAACAAGACAATCTGTAGTTGTACATCGACAAAATATTAGAGAATCATCAACAAACAAAAGATGAGTGAGTCTACCCAGTCTTCCAAAAGAAATACCCTAAAATGAAATTGTCTTTCTAGCCTCTTCCAAAGACCAATTGAGTCCTTTCACCACCAACATGAATAGATAAGGTGACAAGTGACATCCTTGTCTAATCCCCTGATCTAATTTTAAAAAATAGTACCACTCCCCATTGATTACTATTGCAAAGGACGTTGTAGTTACACATGCCATAATCCACTTAACACCCTGCAACTCAAATCCAATATGCAGAAGCAAGAGTCGAAGATACAACCGAGAGACTCTATCATAATCTTTTGATAGATCAATTTTAAAAACCGACCTCTTTCCTTTGATTTTTAATGGTGTGGATACCCACCTATGTAGATCCTATAGATTCATGAATGAGTGTACATTTCAGATGCCCAAATTGTTTGTGTGAAATAAAATTGGATAATAGAGGTTTTAAAATGATAAAATCATTTTTATGATCTTGCCTAATATTTTATAAATACAATTACATAGAGCAATGGGTTCGAAATCATTGAAAGAATAAGGATATTCTGACTTGGGAATCAAGGCTATAAACATGGAATTGATATTCTTCTTTAACTTCCCCTCAACTGTAATTTCTTCCATTACACAAAGGAGATCTTCCTGATTTGGTTAAGTATATCTTGTGACATGTCCCTATCTCCTAACATAAATAGGGTCATGTTATATTAAAAATACAAATTGAGTTATAGGTGTTTAATAAAAAGAGAACAACCCTTTTAATGGCTTGACTAAATATATAAGGGTGAGGTTATATTTCTTTTACCTTTTTCTTTGGTTGCTAGTTCTTCAAATTATCCTTTTACGATTTTGTTTCCGTCAAACTTACTTGAAAGGGGAAGAATTAGGTAACATAAACATGGTGGGGTGGGTGAGAATCGACAATCTCAGGCTTCTTCCATGACCCTTCACCTTTTCAAGGTCAAGTGAATGACTTCATTCCTTATTCCTTTTTGGTTGAGGTTCTTTACACACAAAGACCCAAAAATGGCAAGTGACTTTGTTTCTCTTCATTCCTCACCTTTTTTGGGTTGAGGTTCTTTAGACCCAGAGACTCCAAAATGATGAGTAACTCAATTTCTCTTCGTTCCTCATCCTTTTTGAGTGAAGGTTCTTTACACATGAAGACTAAAAAATGGCGACCAACTTTGTTTCTCTCATTCCTTTCTTTTTTGGGGTTAAGGTTCTTTGTACATGAAGACCCAAAAAATGTGTTTGACTCTATTTCTTTTCATTCCTCACTCACAATGGGTGATTACTTTTGTTTGTCACCCTTTTTGTGTCGAGTCATATAATGTCCATCAACCATAACGAGTGAGTCACTTAATGTACCTCACCCTTTTGCATCAGCCAAGCCACTAATCATATCTCACCCATAATGGGTGAGTCAATTAACGTAGCCATAACGATCAAGTGACTATATTTTCCCTCGATCTCCCTCACCCAAGTGTGGGTGGGTGTTAAAACCCTATGGTTGATTGAGCATTAAAACCATGTAGTCAATCAAGTGCATTTAAGCATTGTCTCTCATAATAATCAAATGACTTAACGTAACTTACACCTCACAAAATAATTAACTTAGAACCTAAAATCAAGAAAAATGACAAAGTAGATGTAGGTGAGATTATACTATAAATGATCCACCTAAAATGAAATATCCAAACTATGAAAACCTTTCTTCTTCACATTTAAGAATCTTTAGATGCTCAAGCAACAAGAGAGGAAATAAAATAGGATTGAACGTCCTCACTAATAGACAAAGCCTTTCAACATTTGGAACATGAAAGGGCCTTACAATGCCTTATATTTTGAACTCGGCCCATAACAGGGAGCCAAGAAAAGTACTTAAATACCTTTCACTTTACTTTAAAAATTCAAACCTTTTACTCTACCAAAATAGAATATCTTTAAATGCTCAACCAACGAGAGAGAATAAAATAGACACACCGTAGAATATAAAAAAAAAACTCGACTAATGTCCCACATCAAATAATCAGTAACCTAACAAACTTTATATTATGTGGATATTTTTGGGTCCCAAAGATTGATACACCAGAGAAAGAAAACAATCCATTTAAATGTTGATTACATATATAAAGGCCAGGTTGTACAATACAACATGGATGAATATTATGTGGATATACATGGGCCTTCAAAGTTGCTATACCAAATATCAGTGGTGGGGTTGTGACATTTCCCTATTTCTTAAATTAAATAATGACATGTGCTATATTAAAAATACAAATAGACGTACCCGGATGGGGTGACACGACACTCTGAGTCAGTGACACCTGGTCCCGCACTCAGAGCAGTCTTAACAGTTGATTTAACTGCGGATGGAAGCCACCCACGCATTAGCATTAACAATGGGGGCCGACCATCGTAGGGATAATACGCCTGGGGAGTTCACTCGCGCGATCATTTACTCTTCTCGCGAGTTCAATCCGGTCATGGATGCGGAAGGACAGGTTTTAATGGAGTCTAGTTATTACTTCGAATTGATGTTTGCCCGCCCGTTAAACATTCATTCCATGCGTTTTGGGGTGGCATTCCAGAGCTCGGAGGTCTGGGAGAATTTTAGGCTGAGACGTTTGGATCAGGACCTGTTCTGGCTGTTGTTCTGGTTGGTAAACCCTGGACTTGTGAGGTTCTCTCTTGCTCCCTGCTCGAACCACCTGGTTTCAATGGTTCGTGAGCGAGGTAGGCCTCGTCGAGGCTCTTCCTGGGTTGCTCACAGGGAGCAGCGTCGTAGGAAGCAGGAACTGGAGAGAGCAATTTCTCTGGCGTCCTCAATTATGCGTAGAAGAGCCCGTGCAGAGAGGCGATTGTTACTCGACTCCATGGCTGAGCAGAAGGTTGGATGCAATCGGGATGGGATGAAGCCTGGGGTGAGTAACGAAAGGGACGCGGAACCTACGGTCGAKCTGTCCATATGCATTATAGAGGAGGAGCTKCCATGCTTCGAGATGCTACGARATGACCTGMCATGCACTGTAATGCCACAAGCCTYGGAGGTCCCAGTTCRAASCTCACACAGTGCAGACGACACCCCTGGCTGTCCAATTGAARRAATTCCATGGCAGGAAGAACTGCCATCGTTCCAAGCCGAGCARCCCATGGACDACAAGGCTAGTGAGGAGCAGAGGAAAGYKGTGGACGAGTCRGAAAAGRAAAGGGATRCGGGAGCGRCAGAGGACGGMAACGGYTGGGAAGGTGGCATGCATGGTTTTCTTTTGAACGATGAGCACCTGGCCTTAGTCTTCGAGTTGCGCAGCCACCTGGCCGACATGGAGCTCAGAACGCTCCTCATGAGCCAGCGCTTAGATATCCTCCTCAGCGTGTTCTCTGGAGCTCCAGCTCAGCAGAAATGTCCCATGTGCGCTCAGGAGTTTGCTATTCCAGCAAGGCACAGCTGGCAGGCGAGGGATGATGACGGCGCTCCAGATGCTTAGGTTTTACTGGTTCCTGGCTTTGTTTAATGTTTTTTTACTTTATGAATTATGAACCCTTGGACCTTTTTTCACCTGTCCTGGTTTCCTTTGGGCAGGACAGGGTTTTTCAGTTATAATGTATAATGGCTAAAACTGCTATAAGCCCCTTAGTCTTACTGGTTTCCGGCAGTATTACCGGCAGTATTTTTTTGGCGGTTTTATAGCCTTGACTATGTATTTTTGTCACAGTTCTATGCTTATCTAATATAGAAGGTACTACTCTTTTTTATTTGAAAAAAAAAAAATACAAATAGACGTAGTTATAAGTGTACAATAAAAAGAAAACAATATCTTAAATGGATGAATGTAATGTATATATTATGAGATTTCAAAGTTGATATGTAAACATATGCAATATAATATGTATTAATAATTTTATTTATAATTTTTTCTATAGAAAAAATTGTTTTTTTATTAAGATATATATAGAATGTATATTTAAAAGTAACTCATGTGTATGAATGTAATGTAGATATTATGAGATTTCAAAGTTTATATCTAAAAATATGCAATTTAATATGTATTAATAATTTTATTTATAATTTTTTCTTTCGAATTTTTTATTATTTTGTATTAAGATATATACAGAATGTATATTTAAAAAGAATTCATGTGTATACTTGTTCAAAAAGGTTTTTCAAAAAATAATATTAAAACAAAATACTTTAAAAGTCATTTGTTGAAAGATTCTCATTACAAAAGAACTAGCAATTCCATCTTAGAAGAAAATTTCTTCTATTTTAAAGATCAAAATCCCCTCCTTGAACTCTTTCCACTAGATCACATTAGTACTCATTGAAAAAGCCTATTTTCACTGTGAGTCTGCTTCTTTGTTTAATTCTCTAAAAATATGCTTGAAAAGTATATCTCAAAACTGTCTTATGATAGTTTTCAATTTATTTCCAAGCATCAACAATTCCAGATGTGATAATTGTACTGAATCCATCATCCAGTCAATACAAAATTTTGAGTCTCTGGAGATCTGAATTTCAAGCATCCCCTTTTTGGATACTAATATTAATAGAGCATATAAAGTAGAAAAATCATCCAGTTTATTGGATCCCAAGCCTATATTGGATTTCCCATGAAAGTAATGTGATTGAGATAGGTGAAATATGATGCCCAAACCACAAGACATTTCTGGGACCCAACATGCACTTAAAAAAAAAATGAGTGATTAGATTTGTTTATTTCCACCCTCTCGAGTATCCTAGAGGATTTCATGGATGAAATACTCTTATAGAATTGGAGTAGGGAAAGATCTCGATTAGAAAATTTGATGGAAGGATAATTCATATTCTTGAAAAGTTTTTCATTTTTGGCCTGTAATATACTAGATATAAAAAGTATGCAGAATAGAAATAAAATGCTAGAAATGGTAGAATAACATCAATATAACCAGAACATTCACCACAATAGCACTAAAGTGATATAAGAATAACAATAGAAATACCACTTTGATTCTGAAAGCAATGTTCATGGGCCTCTTCAAGGGGGCAACCTCCAATTGAGAAGATCTCTATTACAATAATATCCAAGCTAGGGTTTTCATACCCTCGACTCCTATTTATACTAAATATGTCTATCAAAAGAAGCATCTAGAGGAAGATCGTTCTAGAACCGAAAGCTTCTATTAGGTCTTCTTACATTCGACTTATTCTATTTTATTGCAAGGCCTTATTAATATCGACCTTTATTACATCCAAATATATTGTTCTACCTATGTGCGGGTTAGAAACGTAACATGTCCTCGCCCTTAAAAACAACCTTGTCCTCAAGGCTTGAGATGTGGAAATTGCTGCAGAATGGTAGTTGGTTCCCAAGTGGCATATGATGGAGTTGTATCTTTCCACTGGACTAACACTTCCTTGATGGTTCTCTGACACAGGCGATGCTCACGCTGGTCCAAAACTATTTTTGGATGTATCCAAATGGCTCCTTCTTTGGCTAACTCAGGAAGGTTGGTTTGAATTTGGAACTTAGTCCCAATCACCTTCTTTAAGCATGAAACATGAAAAAAAGGATGTAGCTTCGAATGAAAGGGAAAAGCTAACTAATAGGCCACTTGTCCCACATGCTTGAGAACTATATAAGGACCATAAAATTTGGGCACTAGCTTCTGACAATGCTCGACCTTGAGGGAATTTTTCTTGTAAGGTTTCAATCAAAGAAACACCCGATCCCCTTATGCAAATTCACGTTCAGAGCGACCTTCATTTGCTTGTTTCTTCATGTGTTTTTTTCCCATGACCAAATTCTCTTTGAGGGTATAGAGAATAGCCTCTCGAAATGTAAGTGTTTGGTCAACAACGTGGACCTTCGAGACACCTGGTAGGTATGAGAGAATTGAAGGTGGCTTCTATCCATATACCGCTTCAAAAGGAGTCATGCGTGTAACTGTATGGTATGAAGTTTTGTACGACCATTCAAATAGGGGTAACCATTGAGCCCATTGATTTTTCTTTTCTGAGGCAAAACACCTCAAATATGTTTCCAAACACTTGTTGACAACTTTTATTTGACCATCAGTCTGGGGATGATAAGTTGTGCTGAGATGCAATTGGGTGCCTTGTAGCTTGAAGAGTTCTTACCAAAAATTGCTTGTGAAATTTGGGTCATGATTAGAAACAATAGAGTGTGGCATGCCATGAAGCTTGAAGACTTGATCCATGAAAATTTGAGCCACCATGGATGTTGTAAACGGGTGTTGAAGAGCACAGAAATGAGCATACTTGGAATGGAGATCAACAACCACCATGATGACTGATTTATTTCCTGATTTGGGTAAGCCTGTAATAAAATCCATAGATATATCCCTCTATATAACAGGTGGAATCAGAAGCGGTTGTAGTGTTCCTAGAGATTTGACTGCTTCTCCCTTGTTGCATTGACACACATCACATTCAGTGAAAAAATTACGAATATCCTATTTCATACCATCCCATAAAAAAGAACGTTTGACCCTGTCATAGGTTTTGGTGAACCCTGAGTGCCCCATTGTGGGTGTAGCATGAAGCTCAAAAATTACCATGGATTTAATCTTTGATTGTTTACTTAAATAAAAACGACCTTTATATCGAAGCTCATCACAGAGCCAAGAGTACCCTGGGGAAGTTGGAGCATTGGACTGCAATTGTTGGATTAGATGCAAACTTTTGGGATCTTGTATCCATTCCTAGAGAACGACTTGGAGCCAATATGGTACAATGAAGGAAAGAGAAAAAAGAGATCCTCCATCTTCATATTTTCAGGAAAGTGCATCTGCAACCACATTGTCTTTTTGTTTCTTGTAAATGATCTCATAATCATATCCAAATAGCTTAGTCACCCATTTTTGTTGCTCTGGGGAGGAAATGCGTTGTTCCAGAAAATAGTTGAGGCTTTCATGGTCTGTCTTAATTTGGAAGCGTTGCCCCAATAGATAAGGGCGCCACAGATCAACGACATGTAGAATAGCCAACATTTCCTTTTCATAGATTGATTTGCCCAGATTTATTTAAGATAGTTTCTTGTTGGTAAAGGCCAAAGGTCGACCCTCTTGCATAAGGACAACACCAATTCCTTTCCCCGAAGCATCACATTCCAAGACAAAGGTCTTTGTGAAATCAGGAAGGGCCAGGACTGGAGTGGTGCACATGCCCATCTTCAAGGTTTGAAAATCTTGAGCAGTGTTGGGGTCCAAGTGAAAGAGTTCTTTTTTAGGAGAGCAGTGAGAGGTGCTGCAATCTTTCCATAATTCTTAACAAAGTTACGGTAATAACCTGTTAAGCCCAGAAATCCACACACGTGTTTGAGAGTCTTTGGGTGACACCGGTCTTGCATAGCTTCAATCGTCTTAGTATCCACCCCGACATCATCCTTGTTGTTACACATGATTTTGGTCATCATGATGGTGTATTGATGATGGTGTGCTCAGGTTCCTCATAAGAACTTTCTCCAGAGAAAAGTGACATTCATCTCTTCCCAGAAAACTTACTTTTGAAGAGAGTTTGCAGGTTGCTAATATCCCAGAGTGCGAGAATGACCCATTCTCGTAGGCTGCTTTAAGCTAGGGTGTGAACCTTCTCTAAAGCTTGGAAAAAGATGAATTATCGATGGTTCTAGAAGGGAATATTCTAGAAGAATGGGTTGGCATTCGAATGGTTATCCTTGTACTGGATTCCCTAATATTGTGGGATCATTCTTATCTAAGTAACCATCTCATTCTCTCCTATATATTGATGGAATTCTCATGGAAAAGGTTAAGCAAGATTCATTGGAAAATTGGTGAAAGAATTGTGTGAAGGACTTAGCTTGAACAGGAGCTTGGAGACTCTAGCAAGTCTATCAAGAGGATTTGATCTTCTTCATACAAGGATTGAACAAGTGTGTGTGTTGGAGCTAAGAGCCACCGAAAGGGAGCTTACGACATCAAGGTGATCAGGTTGTAATATTCTACTTTCAATTAATATGATACAATGGCATGTCCCTTTCCCATACAATCATTCTCACTTTATTGTGTAATTCCTTGATCATACACATAAGTTGATAGTTGAATATATTTTGCTATATTCACTTTGGTTGGTTTGTGTTGTCTTGATCTTGACCTCACGAGAGCACCGGAGCGAAGCGAGAGCAACAAAGACCCTAGGAAGCGATACAAAGGAATGTTACTTGTTCCTTCCTACTAGCTAGTTCAATGGTCATAAATTAGGGAAATATTCATGTCCTGTCCTCTTTTGTTCTAGATCTAGGTGGATCTAGGGAGATCTGTTAGTGTCCAAACCTACTGATTAGTCAGATAACAAAATTGGCGACTCCACTGGGGATATAACCCATTTTCTTTGTGGTTTTTGGTATTTTTCCTTGGCCATTTTCTCTTGCCTTACCTTTCTCCATTCATATCAATCTTCGAGTCTTCAGGATACCCTGATAGACCCTCTGGGACCAAAGGCCTCTTAAAATTTTGGGTCTTTTTCCAAAAAATTTATTAGTTTCAGACATTCTCACACTGCACTCCATAGTGTCCTGCGAGAATATACTGAGTTCGCACCCTGCTTTTAGGTTCAGTGCAAGGTTCTCGCACTCTGCTCAAAGCTCACCTGCGAGAATAACCTATTCTCGCACTGTGTAATACTCTCAGCCTGTGAACCCTCTTTTTCAAAATTTTGGATTTGATTTTTTGCATCTTCAACTGCCCAGATCAGTTTAGGTGCCTAAAAGGAGTTTCTTGGACCATTGGTTGATGTTTTTCTTGTCTTCATTTTTGTGCATGGACAATCTTAGGATTTCAAAGGCTTTTCTTGTCCATTTTTCTTGACTTTTCATGGCAAATCTATACTCTCTAATTTCGAAATCTGAGTGTGCTTGTTTGGTTAAGAAATGGTGATTGGTTGAAAGTTGAGCTTCATTGTCTTTATCATTTGCTTATTATTTGAAAGATCATTTTTCTCATGCAATTGAAAAGGCTATTTTGGTTTGCTTGTTATTTTTGTTTCCATTGAAAGATTGGTTTTGGTTTTTATCTATTGCTTGTTCATTAGTTTTTGGTTTTCTTCACTCTCACCATATGGTGTAGATCCTTTTTGAAAAGTGAACAATGTTTTTCTTTCAAAATAATTTTCATTTTCAAAAGTATTGAAAATCAATTGTTGAAGTTATTGAAAAAGAAACAATAGAGAATTGTTATTTTTTGCGTGATTTGTTACAATTGCATTTTAAAGGAAATTGTGTCTTGTAGTCGAAGTTTGATCCATAAAACTTCTCTTTCCCTCTCGTACATAGGATTCATTGAACAAAAATTGATATATTTCATTCTTATCCATGCATCGTTGGGTCAGAGTCTCATACAATATCAGTTTCATCTATGTTTCCTTTGAATAACAACAACCCTTAATAACACTGCGCAATTGTAAAATTTAACTAGTAACTTTTTTCTAGGGCTCTATTACACCAACATTTAGCTAGGCTAGCGCTTTGGAATAGGAAGAGAGATACACTCTCCAAAGCACAAAACACACAAT
>ML780930.1:573795-608773 GCA_009831015.1 Picea engelmannii
CAAAACACACAATAGCATCTTGTGTTAAGGAGTGTTAAATTCCATTTGCAACATCTTGTCCTGGGAAGCCCTTCTCACACAAGGGTCAAACACGAGGTCGCATTGATATTGACAGAGTTACTCACCCTGCTTTGTTGATATCGATGTATAGATTGCATGTATTACGGGGATCACTTGGAGGTATACCCACAATGATGAGTGGAAGCCTTTTGAGTTGATTTCGAGCTAGATACCTTGCCCTTGCATGTGGATCGGACTATCGACTGTCCCCCCAGGATTTATTGTTGTCAGTGGTAACCTTAGTGGCCTATCTTTCTAGGTTCTTACATTAGGTGAATTTGAAGGGGAAAGTCTTCATGGTACCTGGAATCGACGTTGCCAAACTCACTCAGGCTCCTTGGAGGGTATACCCACGATTATGTGTGGGAGCTTGCACCAGGGTGTAAGTTTGTTAAGCAGGTCGTCAGCGTAACTTTTCCACCCTAGCCCAGCCCCTTCTCATCTTATTGTTGCGACATTGGATTTCATCACCAACTAGTGACTTCGGAATTAGAAGGTCTTGTTTGTTTGGTGTTGCCTTCTAGATTTTGTTTACTAGTGCGTGTTGCTTGTTTACCAAATTTAACCATAATATTTTCTTCGTAAGTTTGTCACTCGTTTACAATAGCTCCACCAGGTTGTTCACGTAGAATGAAGGGTTTATCTCGAAAGCATCTGGAAGGTTCTCAACCCTTTCCTACAAGTACATCTAAGGGCTCTCCTCAATAGAGTGAAGTCCCAGACGTCACCACACCACAAGTGGAATGGACTAACTCGCTCGAACATTTCCACATCACCAATACTCGAGAGGACTTTTGACTTCACCCTGATTCTGAGCGACCGTTTATGCGACTGAATTCTTCTGGAGACTTAGTTGTTACATCTTCTGGATCACCGGTTGGACCTTTTCCCAGCATTGAAGGCCCAGATCTTTTTTGGTCTATGGGTGCTTTTCGATGAGACCTTTTTGGTCCAGGCTCACCTGTGATTTCCGAAATCACCCCACCTGTGATTTTCGAAATCTCTAGTCTAGAGACAGTACCGTTTACTACCACCTATCACTTTACCGTCCCTATCGAAATGGCCCATCATACATATACTACAAGTTTTCACACCGGTTTTACCGCGGTTAGTCTCGCTCCCATCAACACACTGTGAACACCCAACGTCACCCTGACACTACCACTTGGATACTGTGCGTTGAATGCTTCCATTCCGACTCCTATGCAAACCCCATCTGGATATCCTAGTGGTCCTTCTTCTTCTGGGCACTCTCTTCCCAATTTTATTCTGACATTCCCTCAATTTCCTTTTGGAGGACCTTCCTCATCTTCTACTGGCAACCTTAATCCTAGTGGCACTATTCCGTCATTCACACCAAATTAACAGATTCCCGTTGGTGGACAATTTCAAAAAGGTGGTATGACTCAACCCCCTCTCAGCGGGCAAATTCCTATTGACACACAAATTCCTTTTGGAACACGACCCCCAATTGGAACACCACCTTCAATAGGAGGACTGGCCCCACCTTATGGACAAAACATACCTCTATCCTTGGCCCAGTATTGGAATCAGTTGATACAACATCCTCCTCAATCAACTGGGGGTAACAGTATCCAACTGCATCTGTAATACCCCCTAGTATGGGCCAACCATATCCAGGTTTGTTAAATCCTATTTGGGGCTCAAATTCTCAAACTCACGTCCCTGTTCCAGGATATAATCCCATGAGATACTATCCTCTCCAACCACCAATAAATCTACCTAGGTCTTCAAATTATATGCAGACTGCTTATGGTCCTACTGGTTTGCCGACAGGGCTTCCTCCCTAAACCCACCAGTACCCGCAGGTGAATCGACAGTTACCCTTTTTGGCCACTTTGGATCTTCCGTATTTGTCAAGGATTTTAAATGATCCAATTCGTCACTCTCCCCAATGGCCTGCTATACCAGCCAAGTTACCATCGGACATTCCTAAATTCGACGACAAAGAGGGAGAGGACCCGAACAATCACGTTATGACTTTTCACCTCTAGTGTTCATCCAACTCATTGATGGATGACTCTATTCATTTATGTATTTTTCAATGAACCCTCACAGGTTCTGTTGTGAAGTGGTATATTGAATTACCACGCGGTTTCTTCACTGACTTCAACACCCTAGCGATGGATTTCCTCACACACTACCAGTTACCAATCCAATATGAGACGAGGACTGATATTTTGAGTTCTTTCAAACAGAACAAGGCCACTCATATATCTGATCACATTCATGAGTGGCGATGGAGATGACGTCTCATTAAACTTGAACTCCCTGATCAGTTGTTGGCAGAGTGGTTCACAAAGTCATTTGTGAAAGAGATTGGTCGTGGCATCGCCATGGGTGGAGTAGTCATGGAGGACCAGGCCATAAGTCATGCTCAATACCTTGACCTTGTTTACTCACAAACGGGTACCCTTTACGACTTACTACCTGACTTACCTCGTCCTTCCACTTCTGCCACTTCAACTACTCCAACTTCTTCGCATGCAGCTGACGATGTGATTGGCACTTTCTAGGCCCAACCACATTCTGCCTCAAGCACCAACCCCAAACCTACTTCTAATGTTCAAAATACTTCGTCTCCTACCCCTCCCACTGGCAAGACTTCTGAGGTAAATTCATTTCAATCTACCCCAGCCGATAAAAAAAAATCCAAAAATGGAAGAGGTAAGAATAAGGAGGACACAAGTACTTCTCAAGTAGAGCGAACCAAAACTACACCTGTTGACGATCAGGATAAGTACAAACCTCGATACCCTTGTCTTATCTATGGTGATGATCACTACACAAAGGATTTTCCACAACGTGTCGAGGTCACTAAGTTCCTTCAAGGAGCTCCAAAACCACCTGCTCCAGCCATTTTGTCCCAACCCTTCCCGTCTCAACAACAGGTTCAGTTGGTCATTCATGACCAACCCCAATCTTCTACTACATCCTATGTATTGATGTGTACTGGTGATTCAAAGCAAAGTGATGTTGCACTCACTACTCGAGCCAAATATTATTCTCCCTCTAAAGAGAAGGTTGATTATCTACCTCCTTCCTTGGTACAACCCTCTCCCATGACTCCACCTACAAACGGTCCTCTTCATATTGAATGACCGAGCCTCGACACAGTTCTGCGACCCCCCCCAAAGGGTGTCATTCGAAAATCCACTTTCAATCCTCATGCTTGTGCTGCCTAGAACTACAACATTGTTGAAGATCTGGCCCAAGCACCTTCTGCGATGTCAGCCCTCGAAGTCCTTCAAAGTTGTCCTATGCAACGGAAGGCACTATTGAAATCTATCGGTGGAATTGACCTGATGGATACGAATTTAATAATTTTTGACTTAGAAGATCATATTCCACGGTTACCCCCTCAATTCATGTTCCAGATCCAAGTGATTGTCTCTGACAAAAATATTTTCCAAACCGTTATCGATGAGGGTGCCTCGACATGTGTTTCAGGATTAATCCGTAAGTGCGGACACAAACCGATCTCCCTAGATCCACCTGGATCTATAACAAAAAAGGACATAATGATACTCTTTCCCTAGATTGTAACTATTGAATGAACTAGGAGGAAAGAATCATGAACATACCGTATGATCGCTTCCTTGGGTCTTTGTTGTACCAATTTCGCTCCAATGATCTTATGCAGTCTAGACCAAGACAACTCAAACCAATCGAAGTGAAAACAACTCAATATATTCAACAGTTAGTCTATACATATGATCAAGGAGTTATGTAATAAAGTGAAATCAACTTTATGGGAAAGGGACACATTACTATATTAAATTGATAGAAAGAAAAACTTACAACCTGAGCCTTGATGTTGCAAGCCTCCTTTCGATGGCTCCTAGCTCTGACACACACACTTGCTCATGCATGAAGAAAATCAACCACTTTTGATAACCTTGCTGGTGTCTTTAGGTGTTGTAGCATCAGTCCTTCATACAATCTTCCACTAATTCTCCAATCAATCTCTTGCTAATTTTCTTCTAACATTTTCCATGAGCATTCCACTCAATATGTAGGAGAGAATAGATTAGTTACTTGGATAATAATGATCCCAAGATATCAGGAAAACCAGTACTTATATAACCCTTTGAATGCCAACTCATCTTTCTAGAAGATTCCCTTCTAGAAGGTTTGAGAATTTATCTTTTTTTCCTTCCTTTAGAAGATGTTCGCACCTTGATAGTTAGGTACAGTGCGAACCTATCGCACCCCAGCTTAATTCATCCTGTGAGAATCATGCATTCTCACAGGAAAATATATAGGTAGCCTGCGAACCTACCTTAAAAATATTATTTCTGGAAGCAAACAAAGGTAACTTTTCTCAGGAAAGTGTTCTAGTGAAGAGCCTAATTTTTCCATCATCATTACATCATCATGACGACCAAAATTGTGGATAACAGAATGCCCCCCAAAGTCTGAGATTTTAACTAGTGACAGTCGATAGGCTTTGTAAGCTGCATGTGTGTGTCAAGAACCAAGAGCACATCTAATCGGAGTCCTACGAACAAACACACATCTGCAGAGTATCATATATATCAATTCTGAGGTAGGCATTCCCATACTCAGATCATATATGGATGACATCATAAACAAAAGTCAAGGCCACCAATCATACACTATGGATCCATGTCGTCACAATATAGCATAGCCACCTGAATACACTGTGGATCTATGCGATAAATTTTCAAATCAAGACGACATAGCCATGAAACATACACAGTGGATCTATGTGTCGCAAATTATACATACTCCATTGCAACCTGGATCACTTAAGACAATATCCAGGGTCGTCAATATCATCGCCCAAGGTACTAATCTAACCATGTGATTACATGTGTCGAACTCGAACATGGTAGAAACCACTTGATTACCGGCCATTGATGTAACCGTTAACAAGTGCGAGGGAAATCACCATTGATTGTCAATGACTCCCAAGGTACTAAAGTACAATCCATCGACTGTGAATAAATGGGTTTATGTCAAACATCCGACATAATCTTTCGATCAGGGGTCAATGATGTAAACCCACTGTCGAAAGCGATGAAACTTGCCATTGAGGCATGCAAGCTCCAAGGTACTAAATAATTTCTAAGTCTTGATCCCAGATAATGAGCTGAAGTCGACGGAACAAGACTCGTCACAGGAGGGCCTTGATGTATCCCCCATCAATGACATGAAATGAGTAACCGAGTTTGAAAGTGAGACAAAACATGTTGCAATTGGACTGGACACAGGGAAGGCCGACAAGAAGAGAATGGATAACTGCAGATGGCCGACTCAATATAGGTTTCAAATGGACTTCTCTTGAACATATGAACGACACGACCAATGATTTGGCAACATTGACTCAAAGACGACACATGGAATGACCTTGTAATCAATCGAAAAAGAGAAAAATGGATTTCCCAAACCGGCTTCAAATGATGAATAGGGGGTGTCATGTTCAAGAGTGACACTTACTGCCAATCAATACAAAGATGAAACATATCCCTTTCCAAAATTTCCCCCCACCATTTATGGCAAGTACCTCTTTATTTTTACGCAAGCTTGAAGAGGATCACATATGCTTGTTGATATAAGCTCATCCTTCGGACGAGTCCCTCGGAGTATTTTTAACGAACCCTAGGAAGGAGTGGTTCGGTCCCATCACGGGTCTGTCAATGTTTTTTTAACGAGTCCAGAGATAGTAAACTCGAAGGTTTTTCAAGGTTATAAAGTTTGGAAAAACACTTAAAAGAGAACTCTCTCAGTTCCTTTTTCGTACAGTAGTCCAATGAGACCAAAAAAGGGTTAAAGTATCGCTCGAAAGATGCATCCTTCAAAAACTTTATCGAGCGTGAAAATAGCAAGGTCTCTCATTGATCTTTTCATGTTTAGAGAGTTTGAAAAGAGATTAAAGAGAACTCCAGGGGGGTCCTTTTTAGTATAACCACAACGATCCCGAAAAAGTGATAAAACAACGCTCAATCACGTTCTTATGTTTTCACAAGTGCAAGAACGGACAAAAAACGCTAGAGGTTTTATGTAAAAACCATAAAAAACAATCAAAATCACACCACACTAGGGAAAATTCTATCCATAATCATCCATGTTTCATGCCTGCAAGTCATTTCACTCATTTTCATATTAGTCATTAGGTTTAAATAATAAATAAACATAAAAACCCAAAATTGACATAGTAAAAAGTAATTAAAATGAGTAAATAACTAAATTTACCATATCATTTCACATTTTTATCATTGAGTTAAAAAAACCCTCATTTTACCCTCTACATTCGGTGTCGATTTCTGGGAGCTACGAGTGATCATTTGATGAGCCATCAGCAACATCTTGGTAAGTTCTTCATTCCTGATCTTTTCATGGTTTAAAATTATGATTTCATTGGTTAAAAATCTTGTTTTAATTAATTTTTTGAATCATATATGCGTGGAGACATTCTCGCAGGTGGCCCATACGGGACCTGCGAGAATGACTCGTTCTCACAGGTGGGCCTTAAGCCGCCTGTGAGAAGTTCTCATTGTGCATAATACGGCACCTGCGAGCAACACAAAACTAAAAAATGTTTGAAACGTTTAGCCAATAGAAAAAATTCATTTCATGAATAAGATCATTAATCATCTTTATATGTTTCTTATGCAGGTAAATAGACACAAACATGGTGCTTGAGTGGAAAGAATGAGAACATGAGGAGGATAACACAAATGCTGAGAATCACCCTCCCACCATAGCTGCATTAAGAGATTGTGGTCTCTTAAAATATTTCCGTATCCCGGGCATGAGATCCCAAGTCCGATTATTCGAGTATCTAGTCCAAATGTGGGATCCGGACCAACAAGTTTTCATTGTAGGAGCTCACACATTAGCTATTGAAATTGAGGACATATATTTCTTGACCGGATTATCCAGGCGTGGGTCCTATGGCAGTTTGACCGGCAGTAGAGCAGGCGGGTTAAAAAGGAGTGAATATTGCAACCAATACTGCGTACCTGAGGCTGAAAGAAAGAAAGGGAAAGTGGTAATCTGGGGAGTAACTGACTTGAATCTCCGCACTATTCTCTTCATGATTTCTCGGATGGCTAGAAGTGTCTCTCCCCATATGGCATTGTAGAGCTATTTCCAATACGCCATCGAGTGTACTGAGCCCCGAGTATTTAATTGGGCTGATGTAGTATCAAAAGACAACTGACCAAGTGCAGGTGGGGAGAACTAAAACAATTTGGATATGGGTCTTTGTTAGTGTCCTTCTTCCTAGAGATGGTCCCTTTATTTCGTCTATAGGCTGAGTGGGACTTTCTGGGTCCTAGGGATCTGAGGATGTTACGATGGTGTCAACTCATGGCCGTACATGTGGCAGGACTAATCGTCAAATATGATGATATTTTCTTTGACTGGTTGCAGAACCAGATGTATATGGTCGATGATTACGCATATGCCGGGTCGGATTTACGAGGAGATCTAGATCTAGCACTACCTGAGGATGCTCAGTGGGGAGACCTCGGTAAGAATTACACAAATTTTCTCTTTTTAAATGTTTTTGAATTTTTAACATATTTAAATGTTTTTGTTTTATAGATTTATCAGAAGACTAACACCAAATGTTTGTTGATAACACAGATGTTGGATCATATAGACCTGCTGGTAGTTCTCCTATTCAGCGATGAGGAGAAGATGTAGCAGTAGTACCGTAGTATGTCGAGGATTACCAGGTCGTGGAGCAGAATTTAGAAGGTCTGACAGAAGACATTCCAGATATGATTCTGGAAGAGATTCCACGATGCAATTAGCATCACACTGTAGGGGTTTCCGCGGCTATGGGTCGACTGCTCCGCAAAGTTGCTAGGGCAGTAGTGTGTTACTGTGAATGTCATCCGTGACGTCACTATGTAGAAGCTATAAGCTTCAATTTTTGATATTTTGGTCTTCAGACAATCATTTTGTAAAAACAAACTCTTTTGATCATTATATATGTACAAACAACTTCTACCAGTTTACTTTACATTGTGTGAATTGTAATGTGTTTTATTTATAAATGATTTAAATGTCTGTCCAATACATAATTAGCTAAAGCATCTATTAATGTATTAAGACATCTAGGAATATGTTGATATTCAATGTGATCAAAATACCATTCCAAGAGACGAATCCGCAAATATACCCTTAATAAAGTAGGACTTCGAATAGAGTAGACATTACTTAGCTGTAGTACTACAAGCTATGAGTCAAGTCGCACAACCAAATGACGAATTCCGAGAGAGATAGCATCAACCAATAATTCAATAACGACGCTATACTCTGCGATGTTGTTGGTTTCTTGGCCAAGACATACACCTCGTAAAGATATAATTTCATTTGTTGGGGCATAGATTTCCCATGCAACGGAAGCTACGTTCCGAGTACTATGGCTAGCACCATCAGTGAAGCCAATATAAGGTAGTGAATACTCCGACATCTGGAAATCAAACACAACGTCACGTAAGGGCAGAGACCAGATAACATCAAAAGAAAACTAAAGTAACACACACACAGTATGATACATAAAATACAAGTACTTATGCACAAATGACTTATGCATAGTACTTCTTCAAGTATAACCCATTTCTGGGTTCACTCAAAGGTATACCATCGTAATCAACCAGCTCATATGCTCCTTTTTCCAAAACATTGCTAACAATGTAAGGACCATGCCACATTGGTTTGAATTTCCCAGCTCCTAAGACATATTTATCTTGCTCATATAGAAGAACAAGATCACCTTCAGAGAAAACACGAGGCTTGACATGCTTGTCATACTGTGCCTTGATGCATTTCTTTTGGACTTCTATTACTAAAGTGGCATCACGTCGGGTCTCGTCTAATCACATCAGATACAACAGACGTTCCTCTTCAGCAAAAGTATTGGGTAAGAGTTCGACAACTAGCTTCAGAGAAGGTATCTCACATTCTATTGGCAGAATGGCTTCCATGCCATAGACTAATCGAAAGGGCGTAAATCCCGTAGAGGATTTAACAGATTTCCGATATGCCCACAATGCTGAAAACAACATCGTGTGCTAGCTGGTTTTATGTATTCCTATCATCCATCAAATCATAGTTATAAGAACCTTATTGATTGCTTCGACCTGGCCATTAGCTTGCAGATAATAGAGTGTTGAGCTATCATGACGAAGACCCAACTTTTCCGTAATTTCATACATCATAAAATTCCTAAAATGACTACCGTGATCGGTAACGATAGCCTGAGGAACACCAAAATGAGTTATGACATGGTTGAAAAGAAATAACACTGCAGTCTTTCCAGTATTATCGAATGTTGGCATCGCCTCGGCCCACTTTGTAAAGTAATCAACATCTACAATAATGTAACCATGCCCCCCGACCGAGTGAGGGTGACATGTCATGAAATCAATGCCCCATTTTTCAAAAGGACCAACTGAGACCACAGGATGAAGGGGATCAGGATGCGATCGAATTTTCTGATTGTAGGTCTGGTAGGCATGGCACTTCTGAACAACAGTAATGTAGTCATTGAACAAGGAAGGCCAAAAATATCCCACACGTAAGATCTTCTGGGCAGTAGCATACCCAAACATATGACCACCACATGCTCTAGAATGGCAATCATTCAAAGCTTTCTCATCTTCGTCAAAAGTCAAACAATGTCGAAAAATAGAGTCAATGCCTCGACAGGAAAGAGTATCTACAAGGATAATGTACTGACGATCTTGATAATGGACGTGACATCGTTTAGCACTAGACAAAGCAGGACGAAAAGTCTAGGTTTGGAGATATATAATGATATCTCCATACCAAATATCATCAGTTTTGATAAGTAAAAGCGATTCATCAGGTAATGAATCGACTGCTACATTTTTCGTGGCAGAGTGGGGAAAATCACAAATTAACTCAGCAAAAACTAAGGATTTCTTCGACATGGCACTATCGAATTCCAAGTCAAAATCCTGGAGAATGACAATCCACTTGGACTACTTGACCCCCAGCAATTGACGTGTCAAAATATGTTGCATGGGGTTACAATGTGAAATCACTGTAGTTTTCCTGGAGAGAATATAATGGCGAAAACGTTGAACCGCCTGAACAGCAGCCAAAGCCAGTTTTTCAACATGTTGGTACTTGATTTTCGTTCAAGTGAGACTTCGACTCAAGTAATATATAACATGTTCATCGGGTGCGTCATCCCCCTGAATGAGAACCATGCCGATAGTATACTCGGAAGTAGCTAGATAAAGAAAGTAATCCCGACTATAATCAGGAGGAAAAAGAAGTGGAGCTTTTGTGAGGGACAACTTCAAAGATTCAAAAGCGTTGTTGGCAACTTTATCCCAAACAAACTCTGACCCTTTCTTTAGAATACGTGTAAAACCACGAGTAATATCGATGTAATTAGGGATGAAACGACGAAGGAAGTCTTCTTTCCCCTACAAACTTTGTAACTGGTGCAGTGAAGAAGGAGGAGGGAGATTAAGAATCACCTCAACCTTAATAGGATCTACCCGGATCCCTTGACGTGAAACAATGAAACCGAGAAGACGGTCGGACCCTACGCAAAAGACGCATTTATGAGGGTTTAAACGAATGCAATAGAACCGACAACGAATGAAAATTTATCGGAGATGATTGGGGTGGTCGACTCGGCGTAAAGAATGAGCTGGCAAATTTTCCAAATAAGGTTGAACGATATGCTTTATATCGTGAAACGCATAAGACATAGCACGTTGAAATGTTGCACCTGCGTTCTTAAGACCGAAGGGAAGTTTTCTATAGGCGAAAGTACCCCAAGGACAAATAAAAGAAGTTTTATGTTGGTCCTCAAGAGCAATGTTAATTTGATTATAGCCTAAAAATCCATCCATGAGAGAAAATATTTCACTACCGGCACAGTCCTCGACAATCTGGTCGACGAAAGGGGTTTGAAAGTTGTCTTTTGGACAGGCTTTGTTAATATCCCAATAATCAACATAAACATGTATACTACCACCTTTCTTATCAATCGGTACAGGGTTGGAAACCCATTCTGTCAAAGCCACGGGATAAATAAAATCGGCTTTAAGAAGTTTTTCAACTTCAAGTTTGATAGCTGCCGCTTTACGTGGATGGACAGGACGGAGGCGCTGCCGGACTGGTTTAGCTCTGGGGTATGTCTTAATCTCATGCACAACAATGGCAGGGTCGATACCTGGCATCTCTTCGTAACTCCAGGCAAATATGTCACGAAATTCTTTAAACAGAGATGTGTAGGTGACTATTTCTTCGGGAGAACACGAAACTCCAATATGAACATTTTCAACTATCCCAGGTTTAACTGATATATCAATGGGTATCGTGGGAGAAATATTACTGAGGTTCCCTTCCGCAAACACATCACATGTAGATCCGAGAACGGTCGATATGCCAACAACGATCGACGTAGTCGAAATCCGCTGGTAATTCTCTAGAGTGTGTTGTTCCAGAAACAGTATGGAACGATGATGCCCATCGTCCCAAGGTGTGTCGGCCATCATGGACATGATCATATCGTCAGTAGGAAAGATGACATGGAAAGGATCGAAAGACAACTCCTCAAGAGAGGGTATAGAAGGTGTTGTTGATTGAATCGCATGATAAACAGACTCAACCGGGCTTAACGGCATGACATCGCTGAAACGAGTGTGATCTCCAGGATCAGGGACTATCCAAGGGTTGGCAGACACAGGAAGTTCATGATGTACAATAGAGATCATATTAATAGAAGCAACTGACGGGCGTGGAATATCGGGTGGTGGTGGTATGGGGAAAGTGCCCATTAACGAAGAGTCTTTTAAAAGACCGACTCCAACATTCTCGTAACCCGGTGGGGTTTTAGCTATAAATGACACGTTGCCAGTGCGAGTATCATAATTAAAGAAGGAAAGTTGATCACCTGTAAGCACCTTTCCTTGATGAGGAAATCAAACGACACAAAAAAGTGTTGACACAACAACACGCATAGAATCTATCCAGCTACGACCAAGTAGAAGATTATAATCCAGGGGAGCATCGAAAACTTCCACTTCAACATGGATTGTCTTACCTTTTAGAGTAACAAGCAATTATGGAAGAACACCGTAAGGATTAAAACCCGAGCCATTAAATTATTTCAAAGTATTTTGTGATTCATTTAAAGGAGGAGATCCAATGGCTTTCCAACAAGTAAAATACATTACACACGTAGAGGCACCCTCATCAATAACAGTTCGGCAAATATTTTTGTCTGAGACAACAACTTGTATCTGAAAAGAAAGTTGAGGGGGTAACCTTGGAATATGATCTTCCAAGTCAAATACTGCTAGATTTGTATCTGTAGGATCAATTCCACCTATATCTTTCAACAGAGCCCTTCGTTGTGTAGGAAAAGACTGCAGGACTTCAAGGGCAGACATCGCTGAAGGTGCTTGGGATAGATCTTCGACAATACTATAGTTCTGGGCCACCCGAGCATGCGGATTGAAGGCCGACTTGTGAACAACACCCTTAGGGGGTCGTAGGACTATGTCAGAGCTTGGTCGTTCGAGATGAAGAGGACTGTTGGTAGGTGGAGTTGGTGGAGAGGGTTGTACCAAAGCAAGAGGTAAATCGTCAACCTTCTCCTTAGATGGAGAATAATATTTGTCTCTAGTTGCGATGGCAACGCCATTGTTCTTAGAATCATCGATGCACATCAAAACATATGATGTCGTAGAAGTATATGGTTGGTCGTGGATGACCAACTGGGCCTTTTGTTGAGATGGGAAGGGTTGGGACAAGACTGCTGGTGTAGAGGGTTTTGGCATCCCTTGAAGGAACTTAGTAACCTCGACACATCGAGGACAATCCTTTGTGTAGTGATCATCACCACAGATAAGGCAAGGATATCGTGGCTTACGCTTATCCCAATCTTCAACAAGATGGGTTTTAGTTTTCTCAGTTTGATTATTATTTTTACTCTCCTTATTCTTCCCTCTCCCTTTCTTTGATTTATTTTTACCGGTCGGGGTAGATTGAACGACGTTCACCTCAGAGGTTTTACCAGCGGGAGGAGCAGGAGATGGAGCATTTTGAACATTAGAATATGTAGATTTAGGGGTTGTACTTGAAACAAAGTGTGAGTGGGTATGAGCAATACCAATCACACCATCAGCTGCATGTGAGGCAGCTGGAGCAGTTGAAGCGTTGGAAGTACCAAGATGAGGTAGTTCAGGTAGTAAATTGTAAAGTGTTCCCATTTGTGAATAAATGAGATCAAGATACTGAGCACAAATTATGGCCTGCTCCTCTGTAACAACACCACCCATAGCAATTACTTTACCAATTTCGTTCACAAAGGATTTCGTGAACCATTCGGCCAGTAACTGATCATGGAGTTCAAGTTTAATGAAATGTTGTCTTCATCTCCACTCATGTATGTGATTCAAGATGTGAGTACCTTTAGTTTGTTTGAAAGAATTCAAAATCCCAGTCCCAGTATCGTAACAGATTGGTAACTGGTAATGTGTAAGAAAATCCATGGCTAGGGTGTTGAAATCAGAAAAGAAACCTTGTGGCAATTCAATATACCACTTCACAGCCGAACCAGTAAGGGTTCGTTGAAAAAGGCGTAGACGAATGGAGTCATCCATCAGCGAGGTGGACAAACACCATAAATGAAAAGTCATGACATGATTATTTGGGTCCTCTCCCACCTTGCCATTGAATTTCAGAATATCCGATGGAAGCTTAGCAAGAATAGCAGGCCATTGGGGAGAGTGACGAATAGGATCATTTATAATCCTAGACAAATCTGGCAAATCCAAAGTAGGAAGAAAAGGCAATTTCCGATTCACTTGTGGGTACTGGTGACTTTGGGGTGGAAGCCCTGTCGACAAACTAGTAGGACCATAAGAAAACTGTCTGTAGAGGGAAGACCCTGGCTGATTCGGTGGTGGCCGGATAGGATAGTAGCCCCAAGGATTGTAACCTTGAGTTTGAGTAGAGATTTGAGGCTGAGTAGTGTGACTCTGACCCCAAATAGGATTAGTAACACCCAGATAAGGTTGGCCCACGGTAGGGATAGTTTGCTGCCCCCCAGCATTTTGAGGAAAGTTTTGGAGAATCTGATTCCAATACTGGGCCAATTCAGGGGGTATATTTTGTCCAAAAGGGGAGGTTGGTCCCCCTATTGTAGGTATAGTTCCACCCGGAAGTTGTGTGCCAACCGTAGGTTGCGTAGTAACTGTGTTGTGTCCAGGAAAAGGAAAAGGAACCATACTACCTTGTCCACCAAAAGGAATATGTAAGTTTGGTGCAAAAGTTGGAATAGTGCCACTAGGATTAGGATTACCATAAGGAAACTGAGGGAGTGTCGGAATAAAACCGGGAATAGGGTGCCCAGGAAAAGGAGGACCACCTGGAGAATTGGCTGGGGTTTGCAGAGGTGTTGGATTGGAAGCATTCAACAAAGAATTCAATGCATGGTAACTGGGTGGTAATGTTGGGATGACATCAGGAATTCGCTGGGTATTGATAGGAGCAAGAGTAGCTGCAGTAATTTCAGTTTGGACACTCATAGTATTCGCGAGATGGGCCATCTCGAGAGGGAAAACAAAGTGATAAGTGGTAGTCTTGGGTGTAGTTTCTGTCTCAGAAGACACTAGAGGGTTGATTTCATAGACAGGGGGTGACTCAGTACCGAAAAGGACTCGGCGGAAATCACCTGAGCAAAAAGGATCTTGGCCTACTACACCATGATAAGGCCCAACAGTTGATTCAGAAGATGTAACAATGGCTTCATCAGAAGAATTTAATCACACAAAAGGTCGTTCACCATGACAAATGCGATAGTCCTCTCTAGTATTGGTAATTCAAAAAAATTCTAGAGAGTCAGTTCGCTCTACCTGTGGAGGTGGTGTAGTGACAACTAAAATGTCACTTGTTTCCCTGTGTGGTGGAGTAACCACTGGGACTTCAGTCTGATGGGGAGAACCCTCGGGTGTACTAGTAGGCGAGGGTTGAGAATCGTCCAGATGCTCTGGAGATAAACCTTGCATTCTACGAGAACGCCGTGGGGGAGAAATTGTAAACAAATGACAAGCTCCGCGAAAAAATTCCTATGGTCAACTTCGATAAACAAACAACACACGCTAGTAAACAAAATATAAGAAGCAATCACCAAGAAAACAATACCTTTTAATTTCGAAGCCACTAGTCGGTGATGAAATCCAATGTCGCAACAACGAGATGAGAAGGGGTGGGGCTAAGGTGGAAAAGATACGTTGACGACCTACTTAACAAACTTACACCCTGGTGCAAGCTCCCACACATAATTGTGGGTATACCCTCCAAGGAGCCCGAGTGAGTTTGATCAACGTCAATTCCAGGTACCGTGAAGACTTTCCCCTCCATAGTCACCTTTGGTAAGAACCTAGAGAGATAGGCCATTAAGGTCACCACAAACAACAATAAAACCTGGGGGAATAGTCATCAGTCCGATCCAAATGCAAGGGCAGGGTATCTAGCCCGAAATCAACTCAAAGGCTTCCACTCATCATTGTGGGTATACCTCGGAGTGATCCCCGTAATACGTGCAATCTCTACACCGATGTCAACAAAGCAGGGTTAGTAACTCTGCCAACACCAATGCGACCTAGTGCTTTACCCTTGTGTTAGAAGGGATTCCCAAGACAATATGTTGCCAATGGAATTTTAACACTCCCTAACTCAAGATGCTATTGTGTGTTTTGAGATTTTGGAGAGTGTATCTCTCTTCCTACTCCAAAGCACTAGCCTAGCTAAATGTTGGTGTAAAAGAGCCTTAGAAAAGAGTTACTAGATGAATTTTAAGATTACGCAATGTTTTTAAGAGCTGTTGTTTACTCAAAGTTAACGGAAGTGAAACTCATGTTGTATGACTCTGACCCAAATAATGCAAGGATGATAATGAAAAATAACACTTTTCATTCCATGAATCCTATTTATGGGAGAGAGAGAAAATTTTCCGAATCAACTCAATACTACAATGCAACGCACAGTTTCCTTTCAGATGTCAATGCAAACAATCATCTATCAAAGGACAATCTCTATGTGTCTTTTTCAAATACTTCAGTAAACTCTAAAATTTGATTTTTCAATGTTTTCTAAAAGACAAAAACAATGTTTTTTGAAAGAAAAGTTTATTGTTCACTTTCCAAAAAGAATTGTCACTATATCAATGAGAAGTCATAAAATCAAATCATAAGCAATAACAACCCAATCAACTCTTTCAATGAAAGTAAAAACAAAGAGCAAACCAATGAGTCTTCTCAATGCAAGCGAAAACGTTCTTTCAAACCAACAAGCAAATGAGAAACACCAAACACTTAACTCTCAACCAATCATTGGTTCTCGACCAATCAGACACACTCAACTCCAGAAGTCAGAGAGAATGAATTTGCCAATAAGAGCCAAGAAATGAAAGTCAAGCTACAAAGGGCAAGAAAAACTTTGAAACCCTAAATCTGTTCAAGCAAGCAAACTAAAGCAAGCGATATATAAATCAATGATCCAGTAAGCCCAAAAGAGGTAATTCAACTAATCTGAGCAGTTGAAAATATCAAAACTCAATTTCAAAAATTTCAACAATCTTTCTTGCAGGCAAGCAGTGTTACACAGTGCGAGAAGATAAGATTCTCGCAGGCAACCTTGTAGCAAGGTGCGAGGTGTTCGCACTAGACCCTATATGCAGGGTGCAAACCTGACTAGTTCTCGCAAGTTGCAGTTAAACACAGTGCAAGAACTCCTGAAGATGACAAAAAAAATTGAAAATGAAGTAAAATTCAAACAGGCTTTTGAACCTAGTAAGTCTATCAGGATATCTTGAAGACTCAGAGACTAACAAGACAGGAGAAAAATGAAACTAGAGAAAATGGCCACAGAAAAACTCAAAAAACCATAAAGAAAAAAGGAATGTCCCCAGTCGAGTCGCCAATTTTGTTTCAGGATTAATCCATAAGTGCGGACACAAACCGATCTCCCTAGATCCACCTGGATCTAGAATAAAACAGGACAGAATGATACTCTTTCCCTAGATTTTAACTATTGAATGAACTAGGAGGCAAGAATCATGAACATACTGTATTATCACTTCCTTGGGTCTTTGTTGTACCAATTTCGCTCCAATGCTCTTTCGTAGTCCAAACCAAGACAACTCAAACCAATCAAAGTGAAAACAACTCAATATATTCAACAGTTAATCTATACATATGATCAAGGAGTTATGTAATAAAGTGCAATCAACTTTATGGGAAAGGGACACATTACTGTATTAAATTGATAGAAAGAAAAACTTACAACCTGAGCCTTGATATTGCAAGCCTCCTTTCGATGGCTCCTAGCTCTGACACACACACTTTCTCATGCATGAAGAAAATCAACCACTTTTGATAACCTTGTTGGTGTCTTTAGTTGTTGTAGCATCAGTCCTTCATACAATCTTCCACTAATTATCCAATCAATCTCTTGCTAGTTTGCTTCTAACCTTTTCCATGAGCATTCCCCTCAATATATAGGAGAGAATAGATTAGTTACTTGGATAGGAATGATCCCAAGATATCAGGAAAACCAATACTTAGATAACCATTCGAATGCCAACTCATCCTTCTAGAAGATTCCCTTATAGAAGGTTCGAGAATTTATCTTTTTTTCCTTCCTTTAGAAGATGTTAGAACCCTAATAGTTAGGTACAGTGCAAACCTCTCGCACCCCAGCTTAATTCAGCCTGCAAGAATCATGCATTCTCGCAAGCAAATATATAGGTAGCCTGCGAACCTCCCTTAAAAATATGATTTCTGGAAGCAGACAAAGGCAACTTTTCTCAGGAAAGTGTTCTAGTGAAGAGCCTGATTTTTCCATCATCATTACATCATCATGACAACCAAAATTGTGGATAACAACATGTGTCATGTCTCTTGCTTGCTAGAAAGCCATTGTCTCTCCCCCTTTGAACGAATCCCAGAACACTCTTAAAGCCTTCAATGGCTTTGGTTTTAAGCCCTATGGTGTCCTTCCTTCGTTGCCCATCACATTAGAAAGAAAAATAGTCCAAGTCGAAGTGGAATTCTTTGACATTCCCCTTGATTACAATCTTCTACTTGGCCGCAGCTGGATTGATTCCATGCGCGCAGTTGTGTCGACCCTTTTCCATGTGGTATGTTTCCCACATCAAGGAAAGGTCATCACCATCGACCAACTAGCCTTGTTTAATTTCGATACCCGTACTGGAAATGTACCGTTTATTGCTAAAACCCCACTGGGTTATGAGAACGTTGGTGTAGGCCTTCTTAAAGACTCTTCGTTAATGGGTACTTTCCCCATTCCACTACCTAATGTTCCATGCTCGTCTGTTGCTTCAATCAACATGATCTCCACCTCAATTCATGAACTTCCTACATCTCACGACCCCTGGATAGTACCTGACCCTGGAGATCATCTTCATTATGGTGACAAAATGTCGTTAAGTCTGGTAGAATCTGCCTATCAGGCCATTCAATCAGTAACCCCTTCTACCCCCTCTCTTGGTGAGTCATCTCCAGATCCTTTCCGTGTCATTTTTCCCACTGACGAGATGATCATGTCTGTCATGGAGGACACCCCTTGGAATGATGGACATCATTGTTCCATCCTCTTTCTGGAGAAACATACCATTGAGAACTATCAACAGATCTCAACCGCATCAACTGTTGTCGTCATCTCAACCATTCTCGATTCTGCACACGATGTGTTATCTGAAGGGAACTTAAGCAAAATCTCACCCACTATTCCCCTCGATATATCTGTCAAACCTGGAATTGTCGAAAATGTCCATATCGGAGCTTCATGTTCTTCTGATGAAATTGTCACCTACACATCCCTTTTCACAGAGTTTCGTGACATCTTCACCTAGAGATACGAAGAAATGCCAGGTATCAACCCTGAGATTGTTATACATGAGATCAAGACATACCCCGATGCTAAACCCGTTCGGCAATGCCTTCATCCAGTTCACCCACGTAAAGTGGCTGCTATCAAGCTCGAACTCGAGAAACTTCTTAAAGACAGATTTATTTATCGGGTGGCTCTCACAAGCTGGGTTTCCAATCTTGTCCCGATTGACAAGAAACAAGGCACAATTTGTGTATGCGTTGATTATAAGGATATCAACAAAGCTTGTCCCAAACAAAACTTTCCTACCCCTTTCGTCGATCAGATTGTCGACAATTGCGCCGGAAGTGAAATTTTCTCTCTGATGGATGGTTTCTCCGGGTATAATCAAATCAACATTGTTCCCGAGGACCAACATAAGACTGTTTTTATTTTTCCTTGGGGTACTTTTGCCTATCAGAAACTCCCTTTCGGTCTCAAGAACGTTGGCGCAACTTTTCAATGCGCGATGTCTTATGCTTTCCATGATATCAATCACATCGTCCAACCATATCTGGATGATTTACCCGCTCACTCAATGTGCCGAGTCGATCATCCAACCCACGTCCAAGCCATTTTCGTCTGCTGTCGGTTCTACCGTATACATTTGAATCCTCATAAGTGCGTTTTCTGCGTGGAATCCGGCCGACTTATAGGTTTTATCATTTCGCGTTAAGGGATCCGGGTGGATCCTTTAAAGGTTGAGGCAATCCTTAATCTCCCTCCTCCTTCTACACTTTTCTAGTTACAAAGTTTGCAGGGGAAGGCAAACTTTCTTCGTCGTTTTATCCCAAATTATGCCGAGATAACTCGTGAATTTACGCGGTTCATAAAAAAGGATTTAGAGTTCGTCTGAGATACCATCGCCAACAATGCTTTCAAATCTTTGAGGTTGTCCCTTATGCGTGCTCCGCTTCTCTTCCCCCCCGATTACAGTCGCGATTATTTCCTCTACCTTGCTGCCTCAGATTACACCATTGGTGCTTCTTGTCCAAGAGGATGATGCTAACGATGAACATGTTATCTACTACTTGAGTCAAATTCTAATGCCTACCGAAATCAAGTATTTACATGTCGAAAAACTGGCCTTGGTTTCCGTCCAAGCCATCCAATGCTTCTGGCACTATATCCTGTCACACAAAACTATACTGATTTCTAACTGCAACCCTATGCAACACATTCTTACACGTCAATTGCTAGGGGGAAAATAATCCAAATGGATTGTGATACTCCAGGATTTTGACTTGGAATTCGAACGCACCAAGTCTAAGAAGTCCTTAGTGTTTGCTGAGTTGATATGCGACTTTCCCTATTCTGAAACGAAAAATGTAGTAGCTGATTCATTACCCGATGAATCTCTTTTCCTTATAAGCACTAATGATATTTGGTATAGTGATATCATTATATATCTCCAAACCCAGACTTTCCAGCCAACTTTGTCTAGTACTGACCGACGTCGCATACGTTATCAAGCCCGTCAATATATTATCCTCGTGGATACTCTTTATTGTTGGGGGATTGACTCTATTTTTCTATGGTGCCTAACGTTTGACGAAGCCGAGAAAGCTCTGAATGACTACCATTCTAGAGCCTATGGTGGTCATATGTCTGGGTATGCTATTGATCAGAAGATCTTACGAGCAAGGTATTTTTGGACTTATTTATTTAACGACTACATAATCACCGTTCAAAAATGCCATGCTTGCTAGACCTATAATCAGAAGATACGGTCACATCCCACTCCTCTTCACCCTGTGGTCTCCATTGGTCCCTTTGCGAAATGGGACATCGATTTCATGACATGTCACCCTCACTCGACCGGGGGGCATGGATACATTATTGTAGCCGTCGATTACTTTATGAAATGGGATGAGGCGATGCCGACATTTGACAACACTGGAAAGACCGCAACATTATTCATTTTTAATCACATCATAGCTCGTTTTGGTGTTCCCCAAGCTATCGGCATTGATCACGGTAGCCATTTTAGAAACTTCATGATGTCCGAACTTACTGAAAAGTTGGGTCTTCGCCATGATAACTCAACGCCCTATTACCCACAAGCCAACGGCCAGGTCGAATCAATTAACAAAGTTCTCATAACTATGCTCCGACGAATGATAGGGATCCACAAAAGAAGTTGGCACACAATGTTGTTTTCGACATTGTGGGCTTACCGGACATCCGTCAAGTCCGCTACTGGGTTTACACCTTTCCGGTTAGTCTATGGTTTGGAATCCATTATCTTGATTGAATGTGAGATACACTCTTTAAAACTAGCTGTTGAACTCCTACCAAACACTTCTGCTGAGGAAGAACATCTATTGTATCTTATGCGATTAGACGAAACTCGACGTGATACTACTCTAGTCATAGAAGCTCAGAAAAAATGTGTCAAGGCCCAATACGACAAACATGTCAAGCCTCGTGTTTTCTCCAAAGGATATCTCATTCTCCTCTATGAACAAGATCGAGATATGCTAGGAGATGGAAAATTCGAAGCCATGTGGCGAGGTCCTTATATCGTTCAACAAGTTTTGGAAAAAGGATCTTATGAGTTAGTAGATTACGATGGTATCCCTTTGAGTGAACCCATGAATGGGTTGTACTTGAATAAGTACTATGCATAAAATCATTTGTGCACGAGTACTTGTATTTTTATTGTATCATACTTCTTGTGTGTTACTATAGCTTTGTTTCATTGTTATCTGGTCTTTGCCCTTATGTGACGTTTTTTTTTATTTCCAGATGTCGGAGTCTTCGCTACTCTACATTGGCTTCACTGATGGTGCTAGCCGTAGTACTCAGAACCTTGCTTCCACTGCATGGGCAATTTACGCCCCTACAAACGAACTTGTTTCCTTACGAGGTGTGTGTCTCGGCTGTGCGACCAAAAATATTTCAGAGTATAGCACCATTATCGAATTATTGATTGATGCTATTTCGATCGAAATCTGTCATTTGGTTGTGCGACTCGATTCGCAGCTTGTAGTACTACATTTAAGTAATGTATATACTATTCGAAGTCCTACTTTGTTACGGGTGTATTTGCAAATTCGCCTCTTGGAATGTTATTTTGATTATATTGAATATCAACATATTCCTAGATGTCTAAATACATTAACTGATGCATTGGCTAACTATGTATTAGACAGACATTTGGATCATTTATAAATCAATCACATAAATTTTCACACAACAGAAGATAAACCAGTAGAAGCTGTATGTATATATAATGATCAAAAGAGTTTTTTACAAAAAAGTTTTGTCTGATGACCAAAATGTCAAAATATGAAGCTCATAGCTTCTACAAAAAGACGTCATGGATGACATTCACGGTAACATACGACTGCCCGAGAAACCCTACAGAGCAGTCGACCTATGGACTCTGACACTCCTACTGTGTGACGTTGATAACGTCATGGAACCTCTCCAAGAGGCATGTCTGGAATATCTACTATCAAACCCTCTAGGTTTTGTTCCACTGCTTGATAATCCTCAGCGTCCCATTGTGGCACTAGTTCTACCTCTCCTTTCCATTGAATGGGAGATGTACCAGGAGGTCGGTAAGGTCCCACATCTGTATCATCAAAAAATGAATTTGGTATTTAGTCTTTGGACAAACATATAAAAACATTTGCATATGATAAAATTCATAAAAACATTTAAAAAGGAAAAAAATTGTGTACTTCATACCAAGTTCCCCCCACTGAGCATCCTCAATCAGGACTAAGTCTGGATCTCCTCAGAAATCCAACCCAGCATAAGCATAATCATCGACCATCAACATCTGTGGTCGTAGCCAGTCGAAAAAGGTATCATCATACTTGATAATTGGTCCAGCTACATGCCGGGCCATGAGCTGACACCATCTCAGCATTCTTGGATCCCTGGGAGGCGATAAATTCCACTCAACCTGTAGCCTCAATAATGGAACCCTCTCGAGAAATAAGGGCACTAACAAAGACCCATACCCAAATTGCTTCAGGTTGCCTTGTCTGCATTTGGTCAACTGACTTTTCATGCTACGAACCACTGCATCTTCCCAGTTAAAAACCTGAGGTTCAGTACACTCTATGGCATACTAAAAGTAACTCTGGAGCACCATGTGAGGAGTAGAGCTCCCATCCATACGCGCAATGGTGAATAAAATAGTGCGGAGGGTCAAATCTCGCACTCCCCAAATAACTACTTTCCCTTTCTTCCTATCTGCCTTGGGAACATAGTGTAAGCAACAATACTCACTCATGGGAATCCCACCAGCTCTGCTACCAGTCAGGCTCATGTGGTACCCACGCCATGAGAGTCCAATCAAGAAGTAAATGTCCTCAATATCTAAGGACAGTGTGTGGACCCCTACATGGAATACTTGTTGATCAGGATCCCACATATGTACAAGGTACTCTAATAACCTGACTTGGGCCCTCATACCTGGGATACGAAAGTACTTCAGAATAACATAGTTTCTTAAAGCGACAATAGTGGGTGGATGATTTTCAGCAATGGAATTATCTTCTTCATGCTCCCTTTCGTGCCATTCCAGAACCATTGTGATGGCCAACTACCTGCATAAGAAGCACAAAAAGAAGATTAGTAACTCTATTCATGAATTGGTTCTCTTTCATTGAGAAAAACTTCAAAACTTTTTATGCTTTGTGGTTCTCGCAGGTGCCCTTTAGGCAGAGTGCGAGGTTCTCGCAAACTATTGTAGGACCACCTGCGAGAATGACCCATTCTCACAGGTCCCGTGTACCCCACCTGCGAGAATGGTTGAGCGCAAGAATGGTTCACAAAACCAACTCAATTTTTTTTTTTTACCAATGAAAATGAAAATTTAAACCATGAAAGAGTAAAGGACAAAGAGCCTATGACACTGTCACTGACAGCTCGTCGAATGGATGCTCGTAACTCCTGCAATCTGACGTCGAATTTCGAGGGTAAAAGAGGGGGTTTTGGGCTCAAATAGTGTTAAAGTGAAAATGATATGGTAAAAAGAGTTTTTACTTCTTTATATTTACTTTTACCATGTTATTTGGATTTTTTATAATTATTTATTAAAAACCTAAACCCTAATTCCCTTTTAAGTGTAACTTTTGCAGGCATAACGACTTCGATGTTCCTATACAGGGATGCGGACATAGTTTTACTTCTTCATCGCATGTTTGGTTTGTTTTTTATGGTTTTTGTATAAAACCTCGAGCTTGGTCTTTGTCCGTTCTCACGCTCGAAAATACCTGAGAACGCGACCGAGCATACTTTTATCACTTTTTCGGGCTCAACAAGGTTATACAAAAAAGGAACCCCCCTAGAGTCCTCTTTAAGCTCTTTTCAGACTCTCTAAAAATGAAAAGATAGTCGAGCGACCTTGCTATTTTCACGCTCAATAAAGTATTTGAAGAAAGCGTTTGTTGGGCAATAATTTATCTTTTTTTCGGTCTCATCAGACTATTTTACAAAAAAGGAACTGAGAGAGTTCTCTTTTAAGTGTTTTTCCAGACTCTATAATCATGAAAAACCTTCTAGTTTTCTATCTCTCGACTCGTTAAACAAACATTGACAGACCCATAATGGGACCGAACCACTCCTTCCTAGGGTTTGTTAAAAATACTCTGAAGGATAAGCTTATATCAACAAGCATATGTTATCCTCCTCAAGCTTGCGTAAAAATAAAGAGGTACTCGCCAAAAATGGTGGGAGAAAATTTGGGAAAGGGATATGTTCTCATCTTCATATCGATTAGCAGTAAGTGTCTCTCTTGAACATGACACCCCCTATTCATTATATTTGCAGCTGGTTTGGGAAATCCATTTGTCTCTCATTCACTTTTCTACAAGGTCATACCCTGTGTCATCTTTGAGTCAATGCTGCCAAATCATTGGTTGTGTCATTCATATGTTCAAGAGAAGTTCATCCAAAACCTCTATTGAGTTGGCCATTTGCAGTTGTCCATTTTCTTCGTGTCAACCTTCCCTGGGTCCAGTCCAACTTACATCATACTCTGTTTCACCTTCAAAATCTGTTACTCATTTCGTTTCATTGATGGGGGATACATCAAGGCCCTCCTGTGACGATTTTTGTTCCATCGACTTCAGCTCATTATCCGAAATCAAGACTTAGAAATTCTTTGGTACCTTGGAACTTGCATGCCTCAATGGCAGGTTTCCTCGCTTTTGATAGTGGGTTTACAACATTGACCCCTAATCGAAAGATTTCATCGAATGTTCGACTTCAACTCATTCATTCACACTCAATGGATTGTACTAGAGTACCTTGGGAGTCATTGACATCAATGGTGATTTCCCTCGCACTTGTTAACGATTTCATCAATGGCCGGTAATCAAGTGGTTTCTGCCATGTTCGACTTCAACACATGTAATCACATGGTTAGATTCATACTTTTGGGCAACGAGGTTGAAGACCCTAAATATCATCTCTTTGTCCAAGTTGTGATGGAGTATGTATAATTTGCGACACATAGATCCACTTTGTATGTCTCATGGCTATGTCGTCTTAATTTTAATTTTCTCGCATAGATCCATAGTGTATTCCTAGTGGCTATGCTATATTTTGATGGCATGGATCCACAGTGTATGATTGGTGGCCATGACTTATGTCTACAATATCATCCGTCTGTGATCTGAGTATGAGAATGCCTACCTCAAAATTGATATATATGATATTTTGTAGATTCTTGGTTGTTCGCAGGTCTTCGTTTAGGTGTGCTCTTGGTTTCTGACACACACATGCAGTTTACAAAGTCTTTCAGCTGTCACTGATTCCGGCCTCATACTTTGGGGGGAATTCCGTTACCCATGATTTTGGTCATCATGATGGTGTATTGATGATGGTGTACTCAGGCTCCTCATAAGAAATTTCTCCTAAGAAAAGTGACATTCATCTCTTCCCAGAAAACTTACTTTTGAAGAGAGTTCGCAGGTTGCTAATATCCCAGGGTGCGAGAATGACCCATTATCGCAGGCTTCTTTAAGCTAGGGTGAGAACTTCTCACACTGTGCTACATAGCTAGGGTGCGAACCTTATCTAAAGCTTGGAAAAAGTTGAATTCTCGATGGTTCTAGAAGGGAATCTTCTAGAAGAATGGGTTGGCATTCGAATGGTTATCCTTGTATTGGATTCCCTGATATTGTGGGATCATTCTTATCCAAGTAACCATCTCATTCTCTCTTATATATTGATGGAATTATCATCGAAAAGGTTAAGCAAGATTCATTGGAGAATTGGTGAAAGAATTGTGTGAAGGACTTAGATTGAACAGAAGCTTGGAGACTCTAGCGAGTCTATCAAGAGGATTTGATCTTCTTCATACAAGGATTGAGCAAGTGTGTGTGTTGGAGACAAGAGCCACCGAAACGGATCTTGCGACATCAAAGCTATCAGGTTGTAATCTTCTACTTTCAATTAATATGATACAGTGGCATGTCCCTTTCCCATAAAGTCATTCTCACTTTATTGTGTAATTCCTTGATCATACACATAAGTTGACAGTTGAATATATTTTTCTATCTTCACTTTGGTTGGTTTGTTTTGTCTTGATCTTGACCTCACGAGAGCACCAGAGTGAAGCGGGAGAAACAAAGACCCTGGGAAGCGATACAAAGGTATGTTACTTGTTCCTTCCTACTAGCTAGTTCAATGGTCATAACTTAGGGAAAGAGTCATGTCCTGTCCTGTTTTGTTCTAGATCCAGGTGGATCTAGGGAGATCTGTTAGTTTCTGCACCTACCGATTAGTCCGATAACACTTTCCAACTTGATGACCCAAGTACTCTACTTCTGAGGCGCGAAAATCACATTTAGACTATTTCAAGAAAAGTTGGTGTTGAGAGAGTATATGGAGAACTCGATCCACGTGAGCAAGATGTTCTATCTAGGTTTTTCTATAGATGATGATATCATCAAATAAAACTTGGACAAAATGACGTAGAAAAGGACAGAAGACATTATTCATGAGGCTTTGGAAGGTGGAGGGGGAATTACACAATCCAAAGGGTATGACCAAAAACTCATAGTGGACCTCCTGAGTTCTAAAGGAATTATTTGGAATGTCTACCTCTTTCATACGTATCTGGTGGTAGCCCGGACAAAGATCAAGCTTAGTAAAGAATTGGGCACCACTAAATTCATTAAGGAGGTCACCAATGACAGGAATGGGAAATTTGTCTTTAATGTTAAGTTTGTTAAGGGAACGGAAGTCAAGGCACATTCGTCAATTACCTTATTTCTTTAGGACCATGACCACAAGAGAAGAGTAGGGGCTTTCACTAGGGTGGATAATGCCTGCATTAAGGAGTTCCTGGACCATTTTCTTATTTTCATTTTTTTTGGAAAAGGGGTGACGATACAGACAGATATTGGGAGGAAGGCTTCCGGGTACAAGGGGAATGGAATGATCATGAACACCATGAGAAGAAGAGAGTCCCTAGGGAGTGGAAAATACCACTTGATGTTTAGAAATGATGGATTGGAGTTCTTGTGGAACCGAGGGTGTCTTTGTTTTTTGTATGGCATGGACTTGGGAAATAACATGAGAATGACCTTTTTTGAGCAGATTTTCCATGCGATGGGAACTAATGATCTCAGGTGAACTGATGATGATTCCTTGGAACTTATATTGGTTTCCCTCTTGGTCAAATTGCATGGTTAATTCCTTGAAATCGATGAGAATGGGACCCAAAGTCCTTAGTGAGTCTACACCTAACATAATGTCACAACTGCCCATGTCGATAGAAAACATATGAGATTTCAGGTGGTAGTCACCAATTTGGAGATGCACATTTTCACAACTCCCTCCACATTTCATGGAGCCACCATTGGTAATCATGATTTGGAAATTATTAACAGCATGGATGTAGCAACTAGTTTCTTGGGCAATGCGGTGATGAATAAAATTATGGGTGCTTCCACTATCAACCTGAATGATGAACTTTTGATGCTCGATGTAACAAATTATCTTGAGGGTTTTGGGAGCAGAGAAGCGTGTGAGAGCATTGAGGGAAATGGTCGGTTCTACTTCGGGAGGGTCTGAGGGAGGGGTTATGTCAGTGGTTTCAGGTGACTCAGACACAAGGGGAGTTTCAACATCCTCTTCCGAAATATCCTTGGATATGGCCATAAAAAGTTTTTTTTCCTTACACTTGTGGCCCAGGAAATATTTGTCATCACAATTATAACAAATGCCTTTGATTTGGCAGTCATCCATTTCATCCTTGGTCAATTTTTGGATCTTTAGTGGAGCAAAGGGAGTAGTGGGATTTATTGGTTTAGGGTGAGGGATAAAGGTGGGTTTCCAGTTTTCAGAAGATACAACCTGTTCTTCTTCTTTATCTCTTTTAGTATCCTCCTCCCAACTCTGAGGCCAAGCCATGAGGACATGGGCCCGAATATCATCCTTGAGGCCACTGATAAAACACTATCAAAAAAAGGCATCAGACATGCCCTTTGTCCGAAAATCCAGGCGCTCAAAGGCAACTATAAAGTCTTCCACTGTTCCTGATTGTTTCAACTTTGTCAAACGACCCAAATGGTTGGTGTTAGTGTCAAAGTGTTCATAAAGATATTCCACAAAGTGTGTCCAAGCAATATACCCTTGACGAGAAGTTTTTGTCCATTGCCAATGTTCTTGATCTAGATGGAGAACACCATACCTAAGTCTGTCCAAGTCATATGTAATGTCGTATACAGAGAAATAATTTTCCATTTGGGTTACCCAACTAGTGGGGTCCGAGCCATCAAATTTGGTCACATCCACCCATAGAAGGCGTAGGCCACGTTGAAAGTGACGGTGTTGAAAGTTATGGGAATGAGAGGAATGTTCACCTTCGGTATGTGGGGGTGAGTCAAAGGAAGGGTTATCTGTAGGGATATGAATCTTGGTGCAGAGTGACGAAAAATACAGATTCAAGATGGGTGGTCAGGTCTTGTTTGATTTCCTCCATTGAGGATTGCATGGTTGTATTGATGGAAAAAACATTGGCACAGAGTTTTTTCACTTCTTGTTAGGTCTCGGTGAGACTATATTGCAAGGTATTGAAGAGAGCTTCCAAGTCTTGGCTGCGGGTATGGGCCATGAGGACGAGGGAACCAAAAAGGGGTGGGTGGGGTCAAATGTTTTTTCCGAAAAATGATATGTATGAATGTGATAAGGGAGAAGAGATGAATCCAAAGGAATAGGTCTTAAATATTGGTGAAAAAATTTCCAAACCTTTTTTTTTTTTTTACACCTGCGGAGTTATACTCTATTCTGAAGAATAATGCAATGATGAAATGCCCAAATTCTTAACCACCAAGAAAAATGTAGTTACTTAGCAACCCGAACACATTTGCACGATAATAGATCTTGTTTGTTTTAATTTTTTTATGTTTATGTCCCCAGGGGTTAGGTATTCAAGGGTTCTACAGACAAGGGTTTTCCCTATACTATAGCTCTTTGATATACATGTAGGGTACATCAGTAGTACTTAACCCAATATCTCAGGGAACTAACTAAGGAGGATAGACTGTACCCTTAGCCATACTACCCGACTAACTAGGTACTAGAGAGTATCTTCTCGAGCATTTTTCTCAGTGGCACTATAGCAGTCAGACGACCGATCGGTTTATCTAAAGAAGGCTTCAGGAAATCTAGGTCGATCCATACACAGGTGTTGTCTGATGCGCTACCACTCGAAGGGTTACCAATAAGGGTTACAAGGGTGGCCAAAATATGTGAACTTAAGAACCACTTGTATTTCCTACATGTATGAAACTCTCAACTGTGGGTTTATGCACGTAACGAGAAATCTATGTTGCTTAAAGACGCCGGAATACGTCTCTACCTTGGAAAAAAAAATTACCCACAATTTTTTCCGAGGAAATTGCTCTGATACCACTTGTAATATAACAAATATAAAAAAGTATGCAGAACATAAATAAAATGCTAGAAATGGAAGAATAACAACAATATAACCAGAACAATCACCACAATAGCACTGAAATGATATAAGAATAACAACAGAAATATCACTTTGATTCTGAAAGAAATGTTCACGGGCCTCTTCGAGGGGGAAAACTCCAGTTGAGAAGAGCTCTATTACAATAATATCCAATATAGGGTTCTCATACCCTCAACTCCTATTTATACTAAATATTTCTATCAAAAGAAGCATCTAGAGGAAGATCCTTCTTGAAGAGGAAGCTTCTATTACGTCTTCTTACATTCGACTTATTCTATTTTATTGCAAGGCCTTATTAATATTGACCTTTATTACATTCGAATATATTGTTCTACCTATGTGTGGGTTAGGACCCTAATAGGGCCAACCACAACCCCCACGAAACAAGTGTCGGCAACACCTTCCATGAAGAAAGACTTGGATTTGAAAAAAAAACTTTAAAGAAATCCTGAATGCTACTCTTTGACCACAAATTTCAATCCCCAATTGTAAATCGACCTCAATTCATACCTAACGTGAAAAAGAACACTCTAAAAAAAATCATTATTGGTCTCCTTGAAATTCTTTCCGATGCAAGAGCATCGCCAGAAGCAAGCGAGCGTGGGACAAACACCATTGCATTTTTGGCACATGTTAAAAATTGTTTGCAATATTTTGAAACTTTGGATGCACAAACTTTAATGTAATAGTTAAGAAGGGCATACTTCTAGATTGTAAACAGATCTTGAGCGATTCTCTCTCATTTGTAAGGTGTAGAGGCATTTACGCATAGTTAATGGAAGTAGGTAGATTTAAATTCTAGATTAGACAGTTTTAGGAGCTGGAGGGAAAACGAATATAGACACCCTCACCTTGTATCATTGTAACATTATCAAGAATATCATAGAGCATAGAGAAGAGTTGTAGCAGAGAGCTATATAGAAGAATCCATGTATTGAAGTTCTAAAATTAGTATATGAAGCTTTGATTCATACTCATGGTGTTATAATTATTTTCGTGTATACATACTGAATGATATGTTTATGGTTGTTTTACTCTTTCTGTTGTACATTTTCTTTTATTCTATGTATATATGATTTCATGTTAAGTGTTTGAAGTCTGAGAGAGTAAGGAAATGAGTTTCAATTGTTCTCTTCTTGAGTCATAGTTCCTAGAAGGAGTACAGTGAAACATCCGCAAGGAGTGCGTTGACGGGTTCAGAGTTCATCTTTGAAATCTCCGGAGGGATACCATTGTTCTCATTTCAATTGAAGTGCAAGACAAGCACATAAGTCGTGCAAGGTGTGCACAGGCTGGTCGAGACCTTAGAACACATAGACTAAGGTTGAGAGATTGAGGGACTGTTGTTGCAGAGTTACATAGAGTCAAGACATTCAAATATTTAGGAATATTTGAAGAAGTGTCACAAGGAGTGCATGCAAAAATCTCTTAGGAGATTTGATTTTGCAAAAGAAAGCTCAGGAGAGTTAGCGTCTTCAAGTGTTGAAGAGTAGGAGAGGATTTTTGGTCATCGTGCAGAGGCCAAGTCAAAGTGAAGAGGATTTCTAAGGTGACTCAGAGAAGAGGTTCTTGAAAAAGGAATTTGGACGGTCGAGGTTCTCCAAGGAGAAATCCTGAAATAGTGAGAACCGTAGGATCTATAAGAGATGCAAGGTGGATAAGGGGCCGCTGATCTTGACTTATTGGGATGTCAAATCATTTCAGCATTTCGAGGTTCAAAATTCCAAAGCATAAGGAAAATCATTGGCTGATCAAACCCTCGAAACGTGAAAAGGAGGTTTTTGTGTGTGGAAGTAAGGAGAAAACCCAAAATCAGAAGTCCTGACAAAGGATTATTGGCATTTCAGAAATTAGGATTTTGGCATTCCTGTTGACAAGGGTCTACACTCCACATTGAATTTTTCGAAGTTGTGAATTTTGAAGGAGCGGGGAAGAGTATAAGTGTTTCGAAAAATAAGAATTTGGGAAATTGGGGATTATGAGAACATAAGGTGGTTTGAGGGTTCCAAACTCTCGATACCCGGAAACCCGAAATAAAGAGAAGGTGACACGTGGAAGGACAGGAGAATTCCTATCAAGGTTCGTGAAATAAGCGAGGAGAAGTGCCATTTCAGCATTTTGGGACTTCGAAGACTGGAAGACGGAAGCAACAGAGTATTTGATCCTTAGCATATCGAACTCCCGGTACGCGAATGTCTGAAAGGATTCAGGAGACGTAATTTTGGCATTTCGGGGTTCGAAGGTTCAAGAGCCCCAAGGACATAGTGGAAGCACTTTTTAGTGGTTGAAATATCGAAACGGCAAAGAGGGGTGAAGGACTAGAACATTTTCATTTCGGTAAATAGGAAGTCGGAAGTTTGGGACTCTAGGGGTCGAGAGCAGAGTTGCACGTCATCACAACTCCCAAATCCGTGAAATCCAAAGAGCCGAAATTGACATCAGGAAAGGAAAGTATTAGTATTTTGGGTTTCGGAGGTCGAAGAGATAAGGCGCTCGACCACGGGATTCATGAAATCACAAAATCTTGTATTTCAAAATACAAGGGGAGTTTCCTCAAGTTTTTTTGTGGGTGTTGATTTCCCAAAAGGGAAATAAAAGAACCAATCAGGCTCTTAGGGGACGAAAAGAAAAGATACTGTGCGGATCCCAACCTGTGGTTCTGGGGGTCTACGTCAGTTTCACAAATAACAAAACCCTGGCCCTAGTTGAGCACAATCCCACCTATGGACCCTACCTTTAGTAATTAACCAGAAAAAAAAACCACACCTTTTGGAGGCCCTTTTATCTTCCATAACTGTTTATACCACTAGAGAAGGTTTCCTATGCCCTGATCCACCATCGCAAGGTAATTCAGTTTAGAAGAGTAGCGACCACCAAAATGTTTGGAATTACAACATAATTGATTTACCATGCCAGACAGATGTATATGCTCCCTTTGAAGTTATGAATTATAACCAGACTAGTCTAGATACCAAATTTCCTCCAATTCTAGATCCCTAGTTGAGTACCAACTCTGAGTCCAAATGGAGGATACATCCTCATTCACAATATGATTCAGAAGTACATAAACCTCTCATCCTTAAGGTGTTTTTCAATTCTTCTGCAAGGATACTTCCTCCTCCACACCCAACGATAGAATCCAAACCTATTCTCACTTGAGCACCATTCCCAACCTTCCAAGAAAGGGAATTACCAATCACAAGGAGTGCTTGAGTCAAATCCCTCCATTGTGTTGAGGCATTTGGAGTTGATTTGTTCCTTTGACAAATCCAATATAGCATTGAGAAAGGGGAAATATACTTTGATATCATAAATTGTCTACTGATTTGGTCATGTTCTTCTAGATCTCTAGAACCATGCAAAGAAAACAGCATGCAAAACGGACGTCTGGAGCTCCCAGAAATGGTCCAACAATGTCTCCTCCTCAAAAGCTTCTCTGCCTCAAAATGGCTTTGGCTTGGATTCTCCTCAGCATAATTATGTTCTCAATGCCCTCTATGGCCTCAAACAGGCCTGGGTTATATAGCTGGGAAGTTCGTTACTCACCTCCAACTTCCTCCTAAAATTTAGGCTCCATAAATGCCCAATAACTCCCAAAAATGGAGAAAATTAACTAAAAATAGGCTTAATTACAATAAAAACCCAAAAATTAGTTTAAAAACCCACTTTATAGTTATAATATGGATGCTAGCCCCCTTCATTGGTGCACGCCCTTTATTCCTAGTCATATGGGGGTTTACATGACCACGGGCTGGGGATTAGCCCCCAACAGTCTCCTTTATGCGCCATAATACCATGCAATATATTTAATATTGTGGGTTTTATAACATAAGAAATAATTTGGTGCATTGGTAAAGGACCATTTCTTAAGTTGTTGGGCTTGGTGGTGGTCGTGGGTTCAAATCACATGGACCCCAAAACAATTTTTGAAACATGCCACTTCAACTAATGACTGGGTGCCATGTGGTTGCCCATGACTGGGCCACGTGGCATCTCCCCATTCGACGGATTAATGCCACTGTCAACCATTGACTAGTCCAGTTGCCTGCCACATGTTTGCCCAATCACCATCAGCTAGAGAGTGCCATGTCATCTCCTGCACATTCAACATGCTGATGTCATCAACATTGACTTTTTGACCAGTTGACCTTTGACTTTTTACCTGTTTGGGCTTCCGATCAAAACGCGATAACTTTCGCATACGGAGCCCATTTGACAAAGTAAATATACCACCAGAATCATGAAGATGAGACGGACACAATGGAACTAGTTTCATCGGATTCTGAGCACTTTCATTTTTGAGCATTTTTCAAGCCCTGTCAGGCTTCTGGATCCGATTTCAGATCACACCTCCCCACAATAAGACCTTTTGGTCCCCAAAAGGTTACTGACCAGTCAACAAGCCTGGGATAGGCCACCTAGCTTGCTCTCTATCTCTGAACTCTGTCCTATGCACCTGTCTCATCAAGATCAACTGTAACAGAATCATGACAACTGACAGTATATTGTTAGCCATTTGAACCCTGTTACATCTTACTCAAGCCACTATCATCCATGTAGAAAACATTGCTAATGACAGCATAAAAAAGATGACTACAAATGAACTGATATACTTGAAGTATCTGCACGACATGAGCTTATCTTGAAGCAACTTATGATTGATTTTCCATTCAACAACCATGTCTTCTTCTTGCTTAAGATCAATTACTTCATTTGAAACAATTATTGGTTTGTTGCATGCTTGCACTACATTCGTTAATTGTTCCATTTTTTGAAGTGTTTTATTTGCTTTAACATGATGAGCATGAACCACATAATCATGACCTACTTTAGTGAATTGATATTGATTCTTTGTCTTGTAGAAGATTGCCTTACAATCAAATAAGTATGGACTACCTAAGATCATTCCACATTCTCTTAACGACACAACATCACAAGTTACTTCGTCCACATACTTAGATGAAATTGCAAATTTGATTGTGCACTATTTAGTTATGTGCATTTGATGATGATTGCTTA
>ML780931.1:6652-26070 GCA_009831015.1 Picea engelmannii
GTTCCTTTGCTATGATTTTTCCTCCTTTGAATAGTACCCCTACCCCTCCTTTTATAGGCTAGAAGGAGCTAGGGTTTTAGGCGAACTCTCATCCATGCATGGCGAAGAGTTCCAGTTAACTGACAAAAAGCCTCGTGTCCCGGCGGAAACTTTCCTGATTTTTTTCTTTGTTAGGTACCCGCGGGCTGTTTTGGGTTAGCCCGCGGATGCCCGTGTGCAGTAAAAGGACAGCAAGCGGTTGCCCACGCCCAGTGAGAAGTTAGGGCACGGGTTGCTTGTTTTAAATGGTTTTTTGAGGATTTGTTCATCATGGCTTTGGCTAGGAAGAGGCATGAGTTGGCCTGATGCCAGGTAAACCTGTATGGTGCATTTTAGGGTTATAACACCCACAATTCTAGCACTCTATCTTTCTCGATCTATATTTGGATATGCCCTTCCTATAATTCCCATGGTTCCCTGATCCCTTTCCTCTATTATTTTTTATTCTCCTGTTCTCCACAGTCAACGCATTACCTGATGTCTCACCTGCAATTTTCCATAAAATTCCCTCACTAAGGATAACACCAACAACATCATCAAATTTTAGAGTGTTTGAACCAGAGACAAAGTTAATTACATCCATGACCAAGCCATTCCATCTTTCTGCCAATGAGCGCAAGATTAGAAGATCCCTAACCTCATCATCAAATTCCACTTTTACATAACTTAGTTGATTAGTAACCATATTAAATTCATTTAAATGATCTGCAACAAACCCACCTTATGACATCTTCATATTAAATAATCTCTTCATTAGAAATACCTTATTAGACACCGAGGGTTTTTCATATAGTTTATCCAATTAGAAATAATCGCTTCATTAGAAATACCTTATTGGACACCAAGGGTTTTTCATACAGTTTAGACAATGCATCTATCATCTCCTTCGTTGTATTTTCTTTTGAAATATTGAAAGACACCAACGTTGTCACGCTCAGCCGTATTGTTCCTAGTGAGTTTCTGTCAAGAACCTCCCATTCTTCATCCTTCATGTCTGTCGACTTATTTTCTATTATTCCCAATGGTAGGAATATATCCTCCTGATATAAATAATATTCCATCTACATCTTCCATAACTGGTAGTTTTGGTCATTAAAATTCTCAACCCTAAACTTTCCATATTCCACCATTTCTCCCACTCAAACCAGGAACCCTCTTTTCCTACAAGTTACCTTTCTCTCTAATACCAGTCATTATAAAAACATGATTGCAGAGAAATAAATTAATACAAATGCATAAATAAAACAAAGAAGATACAAAATACAATAGAGACACAAATAGACATGGTTCACCCAGTGTGGGCTACGTCCACTAGAGAAATTGTCAGGTCCTTCCTTTTTATTATTAAGAAAAATGAAGGGATACAACCGACAACACACCTACTATGATCCAGGAGGATATCAGTGTCCACCCACCTTGTCCAACTATCTCAAAACATGTGTTTTTGGAAACTTACAATTTTTAGCAGTTTCTCGGTTCCTAAACTTCTAAGGCCATTTTGAGAGCCTAAACGATGTTTTTTCATGACAAGGAACCTCAATGAATCTTCTCATCAATACCTTTCCAATGAGATATCGTGCACCCTAAACGAATATCGTATGCAAAAGTTACGAGCCCGAGAAGTTGATGTACTAACTTACCCCAACGGGGCCCACGTGTCTATTGGCGCTTCATCTCCTAGGGTTAGGTTTTTGGATGTCTAGGGTTTTGGAATTCATATTTATTGTAAAAAGGAATTCAGATCCTCATTGTACTCATCTTCTTACAAATGAGTGTAGCTATCACATATCTTCTCAGAGATAAGATACCACCATTCTAGCAATATTTTTTTTGGTTTGCATTTTACAGTTTTCAACATATTTCTTATTTAATAGAAGCCAAGTTTTACAATATCTCTATTATTGTTCACTGTGTCTCTACATTATTATTATGAATCTTTGGTTTCATTTAATTATGCTCATAAATACATATCAGTGGTATCAAAGTGCTCTACTCCTTGTCGGTTTTTTTAATGCATGTTCCTGACACGATCAGGGTATAGAGTGTTGGGTCTCGAGCTTGTTTCTTTTGAGGAAAACTACTCTCGCACACCCAAGAAACCATCCATGGAGGGAGTAAATAAATATGATGGGATAGGATATCCTTTCAAAATGTTGCTCGAGGAATCCCTTGAGCGATAGAGGAATAGGATGATGGATATCTTTGCACAAATCCTTGGATGGATTTCGACAAGCGACACATCCACCTCAAGTGGTGATCCAAAATCAGATCCAGGAGCTTGATGGGGCTCAGAAAGGCCTAAAAATAAAATATCTTGGAATGGATTCAAAATGGACATGTGCATAGGCCTCGTTGATGTGAACCCAACGCAACTTGAACGGGCTCAAACGGACGTCTTGAGCTCAAGTTATGGTGATATAATTGTTTTTCCAAACATGAAAAAAAATGTTGACTGTATAGACCGTACAATGCCACGTGGCAGCTAACTATACAGGCCATATGGCCATAAAACTGACGTTTCAGGAACAGTTGGTAGGCTAAATAGGCATATGAATGCTAATGTGGACAGGACAGGTGAACCAACTGGATGCTAATGTGTCACCCAGCTTGCCCACACATGGTTCTTGATAGCTATATCATAAAACTTATATATAAGTTTGTTTGTTGTGTATTTGGGCGGAGGTAAGGGTTTGGGGCCTAGCCCTAGCCCCCAATCACAAGGTTTATCCACATGTTCATGTATGTATTAGTTGGTGCAGTTGTACCGAAGGTTCTAGCCCCCGTCTTGTGGACAATCCCATAGAACCCGGTCCTTAAGTTGTGGTGTGGATATTTGGAGTTTAGCCAAAGTTTCAACACCTTATCCCATGTGAGCCTTGTTTTACGTTGGTTGTTCGTGCGGGTTTAGACCCTGGTCCCATTGGTTGCACCATACGACCGAGAATTGCTAAGGAGGGGCCAGCGCGCAACCCCTAGGGGGGTTGGTGCTTGGCCATATGACCTCATGTGACAGTGAAAAGCGGGTGTACACCCAAGACAGAGGGGCTTATGCCCAAATTTTGTTACAAAGTGGTTTTTTGCACTTTATTATAGTGATTTTGATGGATAATAGGACTATTTTTGGAGATTTTTGGCCCTTTTTGGGGGATATTGGGCCCTTTTTGTGGCCAGATCTTGGGGGGAGATTGGGAGATGGTTACCAACTTCAGATATATATAAAATATGCCTTATTGAGGCCATAGGAAGAGATTCAGAGCAAGTTTATGCTGAATATTTTCCAAGCCAAAGCCATTTTTATGTAGGGAAGTTGTTGAGGAGCGCACCTTTGCAGGCCATTTCTGGGAGCTCTAGTCATCCGATTTTAGTGTCGTTTCTTCTATTGGGTTCTTGAGATCTAGTAGAACAAGACTAGATCAGTTTTGTAACCTTTTGACACTGTTGTGATGTACTTATTGAGATTTTAACATATATAATAAATCCTCACCTACTAAGGCAAAGGCCCAGAGACGTAGGCGAGATTGTCGAACTCAATTATCACATTGGTGCTATGGTTTGTTGTTTTCTTATGCTGCATTTCAGTTCTGTACATGTTTATATGTCTTCTATTCTTCTTCTATAACTTATTCCTCTTTCTTTAAGCTTTATAAATGGTTAATCAACACATGCTTAATAACTCAACCATAGACGTGTAAAAGATATTTTCGGATCAAGAGGAGGCGTCGCCCCCTTCAAGGTACAAATCAATTTTTATATTCCCATATTTGAAGGTCAAATAGATGTCGATTCCATATATAAATGGTTAAACCTTCTAGAAGGTTATTTTTATGTCCACAACTTTTCTGATAGAGAAAAGATTGCATTTGCACTCCTCAAGGCCATCCCCCATGTCAAAGATTGGTGGGTGAATTTTTGTGAGAAAAAGGAAATAGAGGGATCCAAATTATTTGTAGTTGCACCCACTTAGGGTTCCTTCAGGGATTCTATTAATGAACAATACTACCATGTTTTAAGTTATGATGACTTGTATACAAGATAGACCACATTGCAGAAGGAAAGATACCAAATAGTGCCAGAGTTCACTAATTTCTTCCATACCTTATGCACCAAGTCGGGTATCAAAGATTCTGAGTGACATCTGGTTCTCAAGTACTGTGATGGTATGCATAGATACATCTATATAGAAATGGATTTTTTGGACATCTCATCCTTGGGCATGTCTTATTGATATGTCGTCAAAATCGAGCAGAAGCCAAAACAAACGACAGGGGAATTTGGGTCTGGGAACCCCTCACAGTAGAAGAAGGGAAAGGGTAGCCCCAACCAGTAGAAAAAAGGATATAGAAAATATGGGAAACCTTAGGACAACCATTATAATCCCCAAGCAAAGAAGGAAAATGGGAAGATGAAGAAAGATACCAGTAAGTGGTGCGACTTCCATAAGAGCCCCTAGCATAACACTATTGATTTCCACTCAAAGAAGTCATATGTGGCTTAGTTAAAAGCATTTGAATCAGACGTGGGTTCCAACTATGAGTCGGAACTAGAAAATGGGAGACAAATCATCGACGTGGAACTCAGTGCCACCGTTGCTACCACCAAGATACAGCCCAGTGAACCTGATGAGCCAGAGGAAGGCACACACCTTTTTCATTCACATATGTGGGTAAAAGGCACTCTTTTTCACTTCATTGTTGATAGTGGTAGCCAGAAGAACCTCATCTCAACATAGGTTGTCATGTGGCTAGCTCTGCCAAAAACATTACACCCGTAGCCCTACACCATGGGATGGATCCATCAAGAAATCGATCTTCACATCAGCCAATAGTGTCGCCTGTCATATGGCATCAAGCCATTCAAAGACAAGGTATTGTGTGATGTTGTTCCCCTTGAAGTTTGTGTTTTTTTTGGGGGCCAACCTTATTTATGGAAACGTCATTTTGTATATGAGTCTAGGACTCGCAATGTTATTATCACTTTGAACAAGAAATTGTATAGGATACCCGACATAGTACCACCTAGTGTTATTTCCTTTATCTATGCCAAGCAATGCAAGAAGGTTGTTTCTCAGGACAAGAATATTTTCTTCTTCATGATTCACTCTCAGAGTGAGATAAAGGTTGCAACCACATCCATGGACTCCATGGCCAATCTCTCCATGCAACAAAAGCAAGTGGATAAGGTCATGGAAGAATACAAATACATCTTCTCATCACCTACTCGGGTACCTCTGCACTGTTAGGTCAAGCATCCTATCGATCTAACCCCTGATGCATCGTTACCCAATGGGTCATTCTATCACCTCTCATGACTACAAAATGACAAGATCAAGCGTCAGATCCAATAAATTCTCCATAAGGGGCACATCCGACCCAATTCATCACCTTGTGGAAGCCCAATTGTGTTAGTGTAGAAGAAAGACAGGACTTGGTGACTATGCATTGATTACCAAGCCCTAAATAAAATAATTGTCAAGAACCAGTACCTGATTCCCCAAATAAACAATCTCCTTGTTCATCTCAAGGGGCCAAATACTTCAATAAGATTGATACGAAGTATGGCTACCATCAGGTTCCAATAGAACTGACATATGTATGGAAAACTACCTTCAAGTCAAAAGAACATCTTTTTGAATGGATGGTCATGCCCTTTGGATTAACAAATGCCCCAAAAAATTTCATGGGGATGATGGATGATATCTTGCATCCTTTCAATAAATATTTTGTGGTGGAGTATATGGATGCCATCCTCTTCTACAACAAGACTTAGGCAAAACACTTGTGGGATATTCAATAGGTTTTGCACACTCTGCGACAACACAAGCTATATGCCAACTTGAAAAAATTATCCTTCGGCATGGATAGGGTCTAGTACCTATGGATGGCCCCACCTCTATGAGAGAGATCCTAACTTCACCAACACCTACCAGATGTTGGGCACAACCACAACTATCATTAATTTCCATATTCAATATGGGTTGTTGTGCCATCTCAACCATCTATGTGTTCCATCAAGCGAGAAAGCGAAGCTGATTTGGGAAGCCCACTATAGTCGAGTGGCAGGACACTTCAACGTGGAAAAGACAATGGTAGTGTTACAGCGACATTTCTATTGGCCGAAACTTCAACAGGATGTCAACAAGTATATTTGGTCCTACACTTCCTACAATATTTCCAAACCAACCATTAAGAAACAAGGTATGTACACTCTTCTTCCTACTCCTACCAAGCCCTGGGAATCCATCTCAATGGACTACATGTCATGCCTTTTGTCCACCAAGATGGGAAATGGTTATCTTTGTGGTTGTTGATTTATTTTCCAAGATGGTGATTATGGATTCCTGCAAGAAGAGCATCACAATGGAGGCCACTTCTAATGTCTTGTTTGAACGAGTGTGGGTACACTTTGGGATCCCACAAACCATTATCTCATATAAGAATGGTTGGTTTCTCAACACATTTTGGTCGAGCCTTTTGTCATTGTTGGACACCAAGCTCACCAATTCCACTTCCTTCCACCCCCAAACAGATGTCCAAACCAAGGTTGTCAAGTAGATGATCGTGCACATCCTGCGCATGTACAATTCCAAGCACCCCACACCTAGGATGAGAATTTTCCCTATGTTCAACACAAATACAACAGAGTTATACATACCTCAATCGACCACATCCCCTTTCAGGTGGGATTGGGATTTCAACCATTGGATCCCATGGATGTTGCACTACCCCTTACATCCACCCAGGAAGACCCATCGCATGCTCCAACTGGAGCTGACAAAGACACCTAGTTCATTGAGTGGATCCAACACATCTGCCAATAGGTTCAGGATATTTTATAGAAGTCCAATGCTAAGTACAAGAAACACCATGATCAACATCAGGTGCCACACAAGTTTCAGGTGGGAGACAAAGTTTGGTTGCACTTGCAGAAATAACTCCTTATAGGGACTCATCAGAAGCTTCATCCACTTTTTTATGGACCCTACACCATAACAAGGCTATGCGTGACAATTATTTTGAGCTCAACCTTCCCCTATTCCTTAGCTTGCACCCAATATTCAATGTGGACCTCCTTCAACCTTATTTTTCACCATTATTGGACACCTCAAAGATAGAAGAACAATTGACACCAACAAATATCAACCTTTACTGCATGGAATAGGAATCCATTGATTAGATCATGGACAGACAGTTCAAGGGAACTCGCCAGTAAAGGATCCATATTTATCGGGTTATTAAGGCAGGGCATCTCCTACACCAAGTCAATTGACTCACCTAGGGCCAAATTCAGTAGACATTTCCTCATATGATGGGGGAACTCAATGCAATGGATTCCATTGCTTCCTAAGGGGGGAGGATTGATCCAGGAGGATATCAATGGACACCCACCTTGTCTAACTAGCTCAAAACAATTTTTTTGGCAACTTACTATTTTTAGCAGTTTCTCTGTTCTTGAACTTCCAGGGCCATTTTGAGGGCCTAAATGATGCATTTTTGAGATAAGGAACCTTAATTATCCCCCTAAATGAATCTCCTCGATAATAAATTTCCAACGATCTATCATGTTCCCTAAATGGAGATCATATGCAAAAGTTACGACCCTGTGAAGTTGATGTACTAACTTACCCCAACGGGGCCCACATGATTTTTGGTGCTTCATCTCCTATGGCTAGGTTTTTGGATGTCTAGGGTTTTGGGATTCATGTTTATTGTAAAAATTCCTTCAGATCCTCATTGTACTCATATTATTGCGAATGCAGTAATCATCACATCTCTTCTTAGAGATAAGTTGTCACCATTTTAGCAAGCTTGTTTTCAGTCTGCATTTTACAATTTTCAGCATATTTCTTATTTAATAGAAGCCGAGTTTTACGGTATCTCTGTTATTGTTCACTATGTCTCTGAGTTAATATTATAAATCTGTGGTTTCATTTCATTTCACTCATAGATCTAGATCACGTTGTAACTTCCTCTTCTTTCTCTCATAGTCTCCTCTCTTGGAATACAATATTCACAATAATATGCAACCGCAATACAATTCCCTCATAAAAGAGGGTTTCCTTATAGAGAAAAAAAAAACCTAACATAACTTCTACCATCAGATCTGTGACCTTATAATGAATGGTCCAGGTTGACTATGAAATTACAATATTTGAATTGTAAAAAAACAAAAATTTTGGCCCCCTCATGGTAGGGAGGGGCATGAATTGTGTATCCTGCAGTTTCTTTGACCTGCATTTGAATTAGGAATATAATCAACCTATACAACCAATAATCCTTAAGTTCAGTTGAATATTATTGATACAAAGATATAATTTTCTATCTTCAACACCTGATTTTCTCACCGATATGGGATAAAGCCAAGGCTAGGTCCATCAAGCTCAAATCTATGAAGTACTGCATTATGGGAGAAAAATTATTTTGGAAGGACCCAGTAGGAATACTATTGAATTTCCTTGTTGAAGAAGAGATTGAAGAGATTATTAATGAATTTCATAAAGGGATATGTGGAGGTCATCATGTCTGGAGAGACACTGTATACAAAATCATCAGATATGGCTATTATTCACCCTCATTATTTCTGATGTAAACTGCATGGTTAAGGCTTGTGTAGAGTGTCATATGTTTGCAGGGAAGCAGGAATTACACCCTCTTCCACTTAAAACTTTCAAATCAAAAACACCTTTCCAACAGTGGGGTCTAGATTTCACTGGTGAAATTTACCCAAATTCAAGTGGGAAACGCAAATGGATCCTGACAGCTACAAACTACTTCACCAAGTGGGTGGAGTCAATCCCCACTAGGGTAGAAATTGATTTGGTCATCATCAAGTTCCTAGAGGAAAACATTCTATCAATATTTGGATGCCCTAGGAAGATTATAACTGATAATTCCCAAGCTTTCAAATCTTCCAAACTATTGTAGTTTTGTTAAAATTACAACATAGAGTTGGGATATTCCACTGCATACTATCCACGGGGAAATTGCTTGGCTGAGTCATCCAACAAAAATTCCATAAATATCATCAAGAATGTGTTGTACCAAAACAATAAATCTTGGGATTCACGCCCAAAATATGTAGTCTATGAATATAGATTAAGCATCAAGATGTCTCTTGGTATGTCTCCATTTCAACTGGTATATGGGTTGGAAGCTATTTTTCCCAAACAACTCAGTCTTCCCATGATGAAATCGTTTCAATATAAAGAGGAAGATTCATATGATATGTAGAGGAGAATCAACCAACCAATTGAAGTCCAACAGATAATGGATCAAGTACAACTGAGATCTCAAGATCATCAAGCAAGAATGAAAGAAATATTTGACAAGAGATATGTTAGCACTCTATAAATTTGTTCGGTTGATAAAAAAAATGACAGAGCTAACCTAGAAACCAACTTTAGAGCTAGGTACTAGCTTGCTCAGCTTGGAGAAGGCTCTCTCCCGTCACTTGGTATTTCTTTGACAATCAATGGCTAGGTTTTGTCGTTTTTGGTTTTTTTTTTTATAATTTTTCCAGCAAGGAAGGGGAGGGACACTAAGGGCTATGGATTCAAACATATGAAATGAATAGAAGAATTGATTGGTTAGTATAACTCTCCAAGGGATAGAGTCTAAATAAGGTGATAAATCTGAGTTGTAATTTGTAAATTTGCAGAGTGTAGGAAGAAAAGAAAACATATAGCTGCATCAGAGAATTAAATAAATGAAATATGATTTAGTTAGGAAGAACTTAACACAGTTTAAACTGCTTCAGCCGAGAGCATCACAAGATGAATTATGGGCCTTTGAATATCTAATTTAAATAGAAAACAGTGAAAATGAAATCAGAAATACAGGAAATACATATAAAGAGAGGAGACAAAACTCAGATCACCACCATTAGAATCTTTTCATGGAAACTTCAATAATTCTACATGTGTATTCAATTCATCTTTAGAAAATTACATTCAAGTTCTGAATAGCTAAAATCATTCCCTTGCACTTCTGCCAACACTAATACAATTGGAAATCCTAATATTTATACAAGTTGAGTTCCTTCGGTTTGAAACCAATTACAATGATTGAAATGAAATGTTTCAGTTTCTGAAACTGATTACAATGATTACAAATGAAATTTTCGGTTTGAAACCGATTACAATAATTAGCAAGAAAACATTTCATGATCCATCTTCTGATTCCTCTAACGCTTTAGTCTCATTCTTTGTCACTTGATCTGCTCTGGTCTTCCATGTGATCTTCCATCTTCAGTGACACCTGGAAATTATTGACTGGACCCTAGAAAACTGCACTTTGTCTTACCCATCCATAATATCTCCTTCCATTGCAAGTCAGAAGGGATGTCATAATCTGTCATTTCTTTGATCAGAATCTCCGGGTCAATGAAGGAATCATATTACATGACTGGTAGTCCAATTTTGACAGCTTTGAACTGATTCAGAATCTCAAAGTCTGTAATGATATGTTCAACCAGTGTAGCTCCTTTTAGATTTTCCTCCATGGTTTCAAACTTGGAGTGATCCATTTTGCACTGAGTGATGTGAGCATTGTATTCTTCATGATCATAAAATTTTCCTTTGCCATCCCAAAATGGTGGGAGGCCTTTGATAAATAATTCTTCAAACAAATATTTGAACTCTTTCACACTTTGTTCTGTCTGTGTTTCCTTGGTTTGGACTGATTTCAACAGGTTATGTTTAAAAATAACCCTCTTATCCTAGATAATCAATGTAGTCTTACCTTTAACTCCAATAGTATGAAGTTCTGCAGTAGGAATGGAGTTGAGTAGATTTATGGAATTTTGGTCCCATTCTAATGGTTTCTTTGCTAAAGTCTCATTTAAAACAGTGCACCTTCTTCTGGCTGTGATGGATATGATTCCTTTATCATTGATGAAATTCAAATACACTCTGAACTTGGCAGCTTCAGCAGCTATAGAGTCCCATATTGTATGCTTGGCTCCCTGCAATAGGTCTTTGCTTCTTAATCTATCCTTTCTTGCAAGGCTTGATTCTCCTTTTGAAAATGCTCCATTCTTTCATCCTTTTCTTTCATCTCTTGCTTCAATTTCTCTATGCTCCCTTTTAACCCTTTGATTTCTCCTTCTTTCAGGCTAACTTGTGGCATAGTCTGGACAAGTCCTTCATTGTTTGGCCTGGCTTCTGTAGTAGGAGGTACAACTACAGCCTTGTTCAACAAGTATGTATGCTCTTGTGACCACTTCACCTTTTCTCTTTCCAGATTCAATGCCTTGGCCTTGTAGTCCAATGCCTCTTGATGAAGTGTTTCATTTTCTTGTTCTAGAGCATCCAATTATGTTGTTTATGGATTCTCTGTAGCAAACATATTAAATTTCTTCTTCAATCTTTGAATCAATTTGTCTTTTTCATCCAATGAGGATTTCACCCCTTGAGGGCCTTCAGATTCCAACCTCTTGACCTAAGTCTTCCAAGATCTACTGGATGCTTTTTCTTGCCTCATTTTCCCTTCTAATTCATTTCATAAGATGTAGCTTTGAATTCTTCAAGCTTAAATTCAGGTAATCAGAATTAAACATATCACTGGTATTTTTATGGAATTTAACCTTGTCTCAAGCATTGATGTTGTCATACCTTATCTTGATCTCAGATACTTTGTCCTCATCTACAACTCCAATGTTAAAGGTCCTCTTCTCAATATCCATTACTATGAACAAAGAAGATTTGTGCTGAGAAATATTTTCCACTTCAAGGACTAAATCCCTCATCTCACCCACAGCTATGTTTCCTTTCTCAACATATTGTTTTGCCAAATCTTCTTTAGATTGATAAACTGCCCCAGATGCTTTATCAAAGATATGTTTTTTGCTGCTAAAGGTTCTTGATCTGCCTTCACTTTGGAGTTTTCTTTCCTTTTCAACCACTACAGTGTTAATACCACTCTCCACCATATCTAGATTTACTTGTTATTTAGGCTCTTTCTCCTATAAATCCACTATCTGTGGAGACTGTGTAATCTTAATATTCTTAGGAGCAGTATGTTAATCAGTGGTGCCCATGGCCTATGAACTGCTTCTCTTGCTATAAAAAATCATCTTAGGAACCTTGACTATCAGTTTCTGAGGAGCTTGTTGTGTCTGACTTTGTTGTAGGGTGTCCTCCACTTGTTGTGTTTGAGTTGGTTGTAAGATTGCTTCCATATCGGCACAAACTTCTAGGTTTTCCAGTTTATCAAAACCCTCAACATGTTCATGGTCATAAGGGGATTTTTTTTTCATCAATATTCTCTTAGATATGATTTGGTGTGGATCATATCTTCTTCCTTGTAGCTGTGAAAAACCAAACTCTTTGAGATTTGCTTGAATCTGAGATAAGCATAATCTAGTTTTGAAAATGAAAGTGCCAATGATAAAAGGGAATTTGAGGTTGGAGGCTTTACGCAATTTCAAGAAATTCTTTGTCTCAGATATAATTCTTTGCTTGGTGAATTCAAGGGAAAAGATTACGGGGGTCATAAAAATAGGCAATAGGTAGGGGGATTCATGACAACCATAAACCTAGATTATTGTTGAGTGCATGAATAGTACCCAATCCCCCACTATGTTCTGTGGGCTTGTCTGTAGATAGCGCCTCATGTCATCCAAAACTGTAGGTAGGTTGGTGTTGAAAATCAAACTGTAAACCTTGGACATGCCTTTATTGATGAATATGTGCAATGTAATCCTTTTACATTCAGTTGATACAAATGTTGCTTTAGGAAATTCTCTCTTATTGGTTTCCAGGAAAATCTTCAGTCGATAGGTGTAGCATCTAAAATTCCTTAGAGAATGAAAATTCACTAGTTGTTTATGGATATTGTCATCTATGAATTGATCAAAACTGATGCATACTGACAGACCAAACTCTAACTGAAAATAGGTCAAAAGGAAATCGAGCATGACTTCAACCACATGTTTGTCATTATCTAGACCTAAAATTTGACTCAACAGGGAACAAACCCATTGGACTTCAATAACCATTATACTCACATTCATTGGAAAAGACAGACTCTCTAAAATATGTTTTGGTTTGACAATTGTCTGTAAAAACAAATATCGGACCTCTGATGGACACTCTTTGTATGCCCTAATTAGATTTTCTTCATTAAAAGGGTCATAATTTGCAGAAAAAGACTCTGGTATACCGAGGGAATCTTGAATTGATGGACTCTCTACACTACACATGACCTCGGACCCTCATTTACTCATGATGACCCTTTCTTCATGTGAATACTATTCGGCGTACCAACCTATAAATTTGGTAAAAGGGAAAGTGATTTTGACAACATAAGGGACTATGGTGGCCTGGATTGCTTCAAGGAATAGTGCACTCCTTCCTACACTATCAGACAGGTTTCTTCTGGACACAGAGATAGGAGAAATGGTGATTTCAGTATCAAATTAGATGTTTGAATCTCAGTCAATTAGGGCTTCTTCATTCACCACAGGGTCTTTTTTTGTTACTGAAGTTATGATAGGATCCATGGATGAGATGAAAAATAACTGGGAATGAGCGGAAATGGCATGAAATTGGCGTACTGTTGAGCTGCAACTGAACGAGGGTGGTCGCACCAAGTTTTGAACAGACCAGTTGTTTGAAATAATAATAAAATACATAACAAATTCCCTTTTATTCCTTTTCCAAATTTTGGGGGCATGAGGAAGTGGTTTGGGGAAACCCACTTTTCACCCCTAAATGCACCTTGTGGTGCCATGTAGCCCCGACCGAAAACCATGGTTTAGAATTCAGCTTGATTTCTGAAATTAACCTCCATGCACTTTCTCCCCCTGAAATGATCCTCGACCATGGATCTGCAGATTTCATGATCTGCATCGTATCGGGCCCCATCACTTAGCGCTCCCTCCATCTTCTTTTTTTTCCCCATCATATTTAGCCCCTTCTCTAGTATTTCAAGCTTCCAAACTGATTTAGCACCTTGCTACATTCTGAAATCTTGATTTCACATAAAAAAAAATCTAATGGTGATAACATGGGCTCCAACTAGGGATGCTATCCTCCCAGGGAGGTAGCAAAGAATGGTAGAACAAGTGCCTGCCCATTGGGATTTATTCCACTTATGCAACAAAATCTATCAACATCTTATTCACAAAAATCCATTCACATAACTTAGGGCCTTTGCTTCGGGCTTCAATTTCTTTTGATTTGACTTCAATTGCTTCAACTAAAAAACAAAAATGGTTATATACAATGAATGGAAAGGGTGAAAATTCCTTTAAGCGAGATAAGTATTGATAAACCTTCCATTCACAGTTCCTCCACCAACAAGATCTCCATTATGTTCTTGTAGTAGATAGGTATTATTTCCATGGTATGCCACAATGTTGAAAGTTCCCAGCCATAGGTGGTCAAATTTCCCATGCTTTCCTCTATCTTCATTTATGGAATCCCATTTCAACACCAAATCCCCCACTTTGAAATCATCTTCCTTAGTATGCTTGTCAAAAGAATTTTTAATTATGTCTTTGTGTAGTTGAGATTTTTTGAAGGCTTTATTTCTTGTTTGTTGAACATTGATTAATTCAATTGTTCTCCTTTGAGTGGCATCTGGTTCAGCATCTTGCTCCTGTAAACATATCATCACTGTCAATCCTAATGAAGTAGGAAAAATAACCTTTGTTCCATACACAATATAGAAGGGTGAAGTGGCAATATACCTTTTATTAGTGATCCCGTCAGCCCATAGTGCATGGATAAGCTTCTTGTGCCAAGACGTTTTGTAATCTTGCAACAGTTTTTTGATAATTCTAGTCAAAATCTTATTGGATGACTCATCCAACCCATTACCTTGAGGGTAATAAGAGGTGGAATGGCCAAGAGTTATATTGTAATCAATACAAAATTTTTCCATATTTTTGGACTTAAATGTTGTTGCATTGTCTGTAATGATTTTTATTAGACAACCAAACCTAGACAAAATATTGTTCTCCAAAAACTGAATAATAACATTATATGTGGCTTGTCTGGTGGGAACTGCTTTAATCCACTTGGTGAAGTAATATGTGGTTGTTGGTATCCACTTGTGATGAGATGAAGACTTTGTATTAATTTATCCTATGAAATCAAGGCCCCATTGTTTAAAAAGTGCTTCAACACAGATAGGCTTCAAGGGAAAAGGCTGCAGTTTTCTATTCCCATCAAAAATTTGGCATTCATGATAGCTTGAAACTTCTTTGTATACATCCAAAAAAATGCTAGGCCAATAGAAACCATCTCTCAGTATCTTGTGCACAGTGTTTTTCCAATAATGGTTCCCTCCACAATCACCTTTATGAAACTCTCTAACATTTTTTTCTACTTCTCCCTCCATCAAACAACTCAACAAGATTCCTCCTGGATCCTTCTAATACAGAGATTGATTCAAAATACAAAACTTTGCTTCTTTTATCTTCAAAAACATGGCCTTGGTTTTTCTCAATTCAGGAGGAGCCTACAAATTTCTCAACACATAAATAATATTAGCATACCATGGGGAGTCAAGGAATTTTTGAGATACCCGAGGGACATTTTCTTCTTCTGAATATGCTGACAAATCAACAATGAAATTAATTCCTAAGAGCTCACAATTTGTTTGTTCCATCATCTTTGCAAGTCCATGCCCCTTGATCAAATTGGTAGGTTTGATATCAAGGTCATAATCCAACAACACACCTATCCACTTGCCCCTTTTTCCCTCAAGATCAGGCTGAGTTAAAATGTCCTTCACAGAATTGTTGGGCACATAAGCAATGGTATGAGAATTCAAGATATAAACTCTAAACTCCTTTAGGGCATTGACCAGTGCATATGCCTTCTTCTCCATGATATCACACTTTAATGGAGAATCCCTCAATGTCCTGATATAGGCCCCTCAAAATTATGTTCATCTTTTTCTAATAAGACACTAGCAATGGTGTGCTCTGAGGAAAAAGAAAACAATATAAAGTCTTTTGCAAAATTAGGACTGGCCAACACTGGGGCTTTGGTCAATGCCACTTTAATGTCTTCAAAGGATTTTCTAGCTTCAGGGGTCCACTTTATCTCACTTCCTTTTTTGAGCATGTTAGTGATATGTTTTATGATTTCATCCAGGTTAGGGATGAATCTTTTCGGAAAGTTTACTTTCCCCAAGAAAGATTGCACTTGTTTCTTGCTTCTCGGTGTGCCAATTTTAAGGATTCCCTCAACTCTACTAGGATCTGTCTTTATTCACTCCTTTGAAATAATGTTCCCAAGAAACTCCCCCTCTTCCATGCCAAAATTAGACTTCTTGGGGTTCAATGAAATGCCAAACTTCCTACATTTTTGAAAATCCATCCTTAGATGCTTAAAATGTTCTTCATCGGAAACTAAATATACAGTAATATCATCTAAGTAAATAACAATAAATTTATCTTTCTCATCATCAAAATCTATATCCATATCTCTTTTGAAAGTTGCTCCTGCATTCATGAGCCCAAAAGGCATTTTGGAATACATGAAGGTACCCCATGGTGTTGTAAAGGTTGTTTTTTCCTGATCATCGGGGTGTACCATGATTTGATTGTACCCAAAGAAACCATCCATCATTGATATCTTTTGAGAACCAACCACTCTCTATAGAATGTGATCCCTCTTAGGCAGTGGGTAGTTGTCCTTGAGAGATACCCTGTTCAGATTTCTAAAATCTACACATAATTTGATCTCTCCACTCTTTTTTCTGGCAGGTACCATATTTTCCACCCACTTAGAAAACCTCAGAGACACTATGATCTTGGATTCAAACAACTTCTTTGTCTCCTTTTCAATCAAGGGCAGGAACAAATGATTGATTCTTCTTAATTTCTATTTGAAAGGTTTATGATCCTGTTTTATTGGAATCACATGTTGAATCACCTTAGTATCATAAAATTTCAGATCTTCATAACTCCATGAAAAAACATCAGGAAAATATTTCATTAAATTGATATACCTTTGCTTGATCTATGGGCTAAGTGTCTTGGATAGCATTATAATCTTGGGATCCTCCTGAGTCCCAATGTTGCAATCTTCAACATCTCCTTCATTTGCAGTAATTTTAGGACTCCTGGCCACATCATTGTTGTCAAAGACATTTCCTAATGGGACCAGGCCTTTGGGAATGATGTTATTTTTTAGTTGCATTATATTTTTACCAACAATTTTATTCTTGAAATAGCCATCATTTGTGAACACATATGCATCTTCTTCTTCATCACAATATTCCTCATTAATATTCAAATTTTCAAATTCACCCTCCATCTTCAGGAAACTTTCTATTTGTTTGTCATCTTCGAAAACTTGCTAGTACTTAATGTTATCAGGGACTGTTGGTTTGTTCTTTACCTCAAACTCATATCTTTTGTTAAGAAAAATTAGAATTTTGAAAAATGAGGTTGAAGTAGCCAGGGCATCAACAATCTGATTATGCCCCCTTAGAATCACTGAAATATTATAATATGGAAATTATTCAAGAAGACCAAGCACTATATTCCTATAGGATCTTAATATGGGATTCTTTTCTTGATATATACCCTTTATCTGACTTATAATCAGCTCGGAATCTCCATGTACAACTATCCTCCTAGCATCCATTTCTTTCAAAGTCTTCAATCCCAACACTAATGCCTCATATTCAGCCATGTTATTTGTGAAATCAAAATCAAGATTGTAAGAACAAATTTTGGTACCTGATTTAGGGGAGTTTACCCACACACCATCCCCCGCTCCTTCTCTGCTGATAGCTTCATCAAAGCTCATATTCCACATTTATTTTTCTGCTTTGTTTTGTTTATTTGAAAATTTCTTTGTTTGTTGATCGAGTTTGTCTTTGGAAGTCATATCAGTCTCTAGCACCTTCTCTTCAAAACTTGAATCATTAAAGAAAATGGAAGAACCAATCTCAGTATCCATAAAGTAAATGGGATGGTTGTTTGGTTGGGATTTATTACTGACCATATATTTGAGAAAAACTTCCCTATACAACCTCCTACATTGACCAAAAACAGGGATAGTGGCATATGACATATCCACTTGCAGATTCCCTTTCAACTTTGCATCCCATGACCTAGATAACAACATACAAAATTTAGGAGGTATATCAGCAACTACCACATCCATGACCAAATTGTTTGCTGCAATTTGAGACAAAGATACCACCAGGTCTTTGATTAGGCCCAAGCACTTCACCTTCCTTAAATCAAATGAGAAAAGATCTTTGTAAGGCCTTGTAATGTCCAGGCCCAATTGGTCCATGACTATATTGGGCATCAGATTGTGGGATGATCATGAATCCAACATAGCATTGCGTAGAGTCATATCATGAATCTTCAGACTGACATTTAAAGGAGGGACCTCATCAACCTCATGACTCTCCTCTACATGTGGGCCAAACAAGATCGCAGGATGATCATCGTGTATATTCAAAGTATCATAAGTTTCTTCCAGCTTGATCATCTTAATAATCTGATTTCTATATTTAATATTCTTTATCAGCTCATTGAATGGAACAAAGATTTTAATCTTGGCCATCTCACTTTCAAAGTTAAAGGAAGAAGAGGTTTTTTATACCTCTTTGATGACTGTCTCCTTTCTTGTTTTAGGTACTTTCTTTGGAGGTTCTTTCCTCTTCTTTCCTTTCTCCATAGCATCCTTTGCAACAGATTCCTACTTAGGATGACTTGAAGAAGGTGTGTTATTTTGAGATTCTTTGGTAGATTTCCCTTTGGAGGATTTGCAGGCACCTTTTTGTTTCAAAGATTATATTTTTTCTAGAATTGCATGATGGCATTTTATAGCCCTATCTAGTAATCTTCCTTTTCCACTGACAACCTTTCATCATTATCCTGCATGAATATTTAATTTGCATCCATGAACTATATTCTGGATCTTCAGTTGGGTGTGAAGATCAACCCTGCAGTTGGGTGTGTAGGGAGGGGAAATAAAGAGGAAGAGAGAGAAGGATCTGCAGCTAAGTGCGTAGATAGAAATGCTTGTTTTCATCTATTATATCAAGAAACATAGTTCTGTGGATGTATCCCTAGGGAGAGGGTGAACCACGTAAATCTTGTTGTTCTTTGTGGTTGATGTTGTGTTATTTTCTATCTGTTATATTGTTATTGCATGGTTGTTTTCCTTATTAAATATAGGAGGTATAAACTGAGTTTGTGAGGCTAGGTATAAGACTGTTAAAGAATATCTAGGCTATATTGTGTTGTTTTTCTTGAATTATTTTGCATCTCCTCTGGTTGTAGACATGTTGATACTGAGAGGGGGGTGAATCAGTATCAAGTACAATTTAAAAACCTTTTCCAACTTATACTTAAACCATTCAATTATATCCAATGAGCAATGAACAATAGTATAAGAGTTA
>ML780931.1:36318-47696 GCA_009831015.1 Picea engelmannii
CTCATGGTTGAGGAGAAATGAATTTTTGAAGATGACAAAGTGAATTGAAGAAGGAAGTACATGTAGGCCCTGAAGATAATTAAAGAAAAGAATTACAAAATAAGAAAGTGTCAGGTCATCCCTAATGTTAAAAGGAAGTGACATAAATGGTATAAATAAACATCATATACATTCATTTGATACAAGTCAAATTTTAGAGGAAATAAGAAGAAAAGAAGGCCAGATTTTAAGGGAGGATGAAGTCTTTTGGTGATGTGTTCTAAGGTATGTTATTTTCAGGTCATCTTACCATTTTTTCTATAACTGTTTTTCTAGAATGATTCAAATGGTGAAATTGCTATGGTATTGAGAAGACATATCAAGGTACCTTTGGTAAAAATTTAAGCTCTTGATTCACTACAATTATGGAGATACACTCTGTGGAAGATAGGGTTTGTGTCCAGTCCTGAAGCTAGCCAATAAACAAGTGTTCTAGTTAAAACAGCCATAACTTCTTCATCGAGAATCCAAATGAAGTGGGGAAAATTTTGAGTGAAATAGTACTTAATTTAGTTTCTTGTGTGAGAGTTTCAGAATCGGATGTTAATTATTGAGCACAGGGCATTCTGTGCAAGTTCACTCTCCTGAATAGACCAAAATTGAATAAATTCTACCAGTCTTTCTATAACCTCTTTTTGGGGAGGATTCAGGGAGTGAAAATTGGAGGAGTTTCAGAGAATACATTGAGCGATATTATCTACAGGATCGGAGTACTCCAAGAATTGAAGAATTGCAGAAATTGAAGAAGTATTAGGAAGCATTATCAAGTTTTATGTGATGATTGGTTGATGGTGATGATTTAATGTAAAGTTTTATTATCCCTCATATATTCTTGGGTGGAAGGAAGGGGCAAGGATGGAGATTTCAACTCTCTCTTGATATTGGAGGATTTTATCTTCCTCTTGGAGGTTTATCCCTCCCTTTACATTTGGAAGTTGTATCTACCTTTGGAAGTCATTACTTCCCTTGAACAATAAATATTGATTATTTCTCATATATTATGCATGGTGTATTGTCGTGTATTGGTGTAACTCTTATACTATTGTTCACTGCTCATTGGATATTGTTGAATGGTTTAATTATAAGTTGAAAAAGGTTTTAAATTGTACTTGATACTGATTCACCCCCCTCTCAATATCAACAATTGGTATCAGAGCAGGTTGCCTTCAAAATAGTTTAACCACTAAAAGGAAAATCCTGAGTAGAGATGGATGACCATGAGAATATTTCAAATGGGATTCAAAAATTTTATAGAAGAAATTATGTATACTGGAGTGATAGAGTGAAAACTTACCTAATGGATTTGGGAGTAGACATTTGGTACTCAGTTGTAAATGGCTATGTAATCCCAAATAATGCTCCAACCGATCCAAATGAGAAGAAGCTTATGAGTTGTAATTCAAAAGCCGGACATGTTATTCTAGAAGCATTGGCACCAACCATTGCTAGCAAAGTGATGGGATGCAACACTGCTAAAGAGGTATGGGACAAACTCAAGAATATCTACGAAGGTGATCCAAAAGTTAAGCAGGTCAAGCTTCAACGACATAGAGCAGAATTTGAAAATTTGAAGATGAATGAAAAGGAAGATATTGCAACCTATCTTATTAGAGTTGATGAAGTTTTTAATGATATCAGAGGATTAGGTGAAGAGCTCGATGAATCGTTGTTTGTACAAAAAGTGTTGAGATCACTTCTCTTAAAGTATGATGCTAAGGTCTCCGCCATTGAAGAAACTAGGGACTTGACCAAAATGACAATGGATGGATTACATGGGACTCTTATGGCATATGAAATGAGAACATGTATAGAAAGTGACCAGACAAACAATGAAGCAGCCTTTAAAGCCATAAATAAGACAAAAGACAAGGATAACGACCTTGATGAAGAAATTGCAGATTTCATAAGAAGGTTCCAGAAAGGAAGTGGAAGAGACAAAGGTAAGTCTCCTCTCAAATGCTTTAATTGTGGTAGAATATGACATATTGTTGAAAACTGTTACTATAAAAAGAGAAGTCTCCACAATAAAAAGAGCTTATACTCCAAGGATGATGACATCTCCTCAGATGAGAGTGATGAAGAAGATAATGATGGAGGAGAAGTCCTCTTCATAACCCAAGAAACCCGGGATGATGATCATAAGAATTCTAAAGAAGAAGAAATCATTTGTGAAGAATATTCAGATGAAGAAAGCAACCTTGATTCCTTTTGGGGATACAAAGACAATGCAGAGAGTGAACAAGAAGATGAGAATCTTGAAAAGTTGAAGCATGTTGAAACTAAAAATAGCAAGCGTAGAAACACAAACATAATACTAAAAGGTGAATTGAGTAGTTGTAAAGAAGAGAATTACAAGCTTGAAAAGACCATTAATAGCTTGAAGGAACAATTAGAATATTATGAGAAATTGAAAGCAGAATTGGATCACACAAAAGAGGAGCTACTATTAACAACAAAAAAGTTGAAGAAGTTCGAAAAAAACACTGAAAAATTAGATGAGATCCTTAGCAGTCGAAGATCTCCAAATGACAAGACAGGACTAAGATATAATGACAGTTTGAAGACAACAAAACAAGAGAAGGAAGTTGAAAATGATGAAACCAACACTCTAGAACAAGTTGAACAACTAGATAGAAAACTAGAATTCAGAATGAATGAGACATCAAGAAGATCCTCTCCCATTAGGTATGAAAGAAATCATTATGAAGGAAACTACAGAAGAATAGATCGTGAACCCAGATGGACCACACCACAAAGAAGATCACTTATGCCCAGGTATCAAAATTTCTTTCTTGGACATTGTTATACTTGTGGAAATTTTGGACACAAGGCAATCAATTGTAGAATCAATGAAAGGAATAACTATGCAAGCTACATGAATGGTGAAAATAGTAGATATGAAAATGTTCGTAGACCGTTCAATAGAAATTATAATCCATTTGACCCATTAATGGATCAAAATATTGTATGTTACAAGTGCAATAATCTTGGTCACAAAGAATGAGATTGCAGAGAGATGAAGGAAGCTAATCATATGCCAAATGTCTGCATACCAACTACAGCATGGAAAAGGAAAGAAATTCCACACAACGAAAATTTTTGTATAACAGTAGTCGCTAAAGAATGCAAAGAAGAATATGAATTCTTCATAGACAGTGGGTGCTCATCTCATATGACCAAAAATCAAAACAAATTTGTTAGCTTGAAGAAAAAGGGTGGAAATGTTGCATTTGGAGATGACTCATCTACAAAAATACTTGGAAAAGGAACTGTAAAGCTTGGAAGTGAAAATGTAAAAGAAGAAAAAGTCCTATTGGTTGAATATTTGAAGCATAATCTCCTCAGTGTCAGCAAAATATGTGATCAAGGATACACTCTTATGTTTGACTCCCGAAAATGTAAAATGAGAGAAAATAACTCAGGAAGATTGGTTGCAACTGCAACAAGAAGACCGAACAACATATACATCCTAGACATGAAGAAGAGAGAGAATATAGAAGCCACAAAAAAGGATTCCAAGGAAGAAAAAGTCCCAAAGACCAAAAATAAGGATGAAGTATTATTGAGTGCCACATGTTTAGGGGGAGCAGCCCCAAAGAAGAAGGTTACCTTTTTCCATCAAACTCAGGGGGAGAAGCCATACACTTTTCCATTGATGTCAAAGGGGGAGAGAAATTGGGATCATGATGATAAGGGGAGCATGATTGTTTCCATCAATGACAAAGGGGGAGATTGTTGGAAGATTCGTTGTTGTCTTTGATGTCAACCCTAGTCATGGGTTTTGGACCGCAAGATTTATGAAGGTATTTGGACATGAAGGAAAATGCACATGCAGATACAACACCCATGGATGGATAGTATACATCATGTTGTTTCTAGTGCTATGTGTCACATCACGTGGATCCTCATGGTTGAGGAGAAATGAATTTTTGAAGATGACAAAGTGAATTGAAGAAGGAAGTACATGTAGGCCCTGAAGATAATTAAAGAAAGGAATTACAAAATAAGAAAGTGTCAGGTCGGCCCTAATGTTAAAAGGAAGTGACATAAATGGTATAAATAAACATCATTATACATTCATTTTATACAAGTCAAATTTCAGAGGAAATAAGAAGAAAAGAAGGCCGTATTTCAAGGGAGGATGAAGTCTTTTGGTGATGTGTTCTAAGGTATGTTATTTTCAGGTCATCTTACCATTTTTTCTATAACTTTTTTTCTAGAATGATTCAGATGGTGAAATTGATATGGTATTGAGAAGACATATCAAGGTACCTCTGGTAAAAATTTTATCTCTTTATTTGCTATAATTATAGAGATACACTCTGTGGAAGATAGGGTTTGTGACCAGTCCTGAAGCTAGTCAATAAACAGGTGTTCCGGGTAAAATAGTCATAGCTTATTTGTTGAGAATCCAAATAAAGTGGAACAAACTTCATTGGAAAGAGTACGAACTTTAGTTTCTTGCGTGCGAGTTTTAGAATTGGATTTAAATTATTGAGAACGAGGCATTTTGTGCAAGTTCACTCTCCTGAATAGACCAGAATTGAATAAAGACTACCATTCTTTCTATAACCTCTTTTTGGGGAGGATTCAAGGAGTGAAAATTGGAGGAGTTTCAGAGAATACATTGAGTAATATTATCTACAGGATCAGAGTACTCCAAGAATTGAAGAATGTCTTAAGATTATAGAATTATTGCATGACTATCAGGACTTGTTTCCAACCAAGGTCACAGACATGAAGGGAATTAAAGGACCCATGGGGTAAATGAAGATTCCTTTGAAACTAGATGCAAGGCCTGTCAAGAAGATACCTTACATACTTAATCCCAAGTACAAGAAGAAATTTAAGATTGAATTAGATAGAATGTTGGAAGCAGGAATCATAGAACCAGTTGAAGAATCTGAATGGATCATCCCAATTGTGGTCCAAGATAAGAAGTCAGGAGAAATCATAATCTATGTAGAGCTAAGAAAATTGAATGATGCATTTTTACATGATCCATTTCCTACACCTTTTACTGATGAGGTTCTAGATAATGTAGGAGAATAGGAAGTTTATTTATTCACATATGGATTTTTAGGTTATCACCAGATCAGAATTGCTAAGGAGGACAAACATAAGACCACATTTGCAACAAAATGGGGCTCTTTTCAGTACATTGTGATGACTTTTGGCTTGAAGAATGCACCAACCATATTTTCCAGGGTGGTGGTTGAAGCATTTAAGGAATTTTTACACAAGGTTTTGGAGGCATAATTTGATGATTGGACCATTTTTATCCTACTGAAAGATCATATTGAACATTTGAGATTAATGTTAGATAAGTGCAGGCAATGTCAGATTGCCCTAAACCTAAAGAAGTGTATTTTATTTTCACCTTTTGGAGTGTTTTTAGGACACATTGTGTGTAAGCAGGGGATTTTGGTAGATCCTTCCAAGATTTCTATCATTGTTGATCCTCCTCCTACTTTAGTTAAATAGTTGTGCACTGCATTGGGACACACTGGATACTATAGAAATTTCATTAAGGGTTATGCACAAATAAAAACACATATGGAGAAGCTATTAAAGAAAGATAGTAAGTTTCAATGGATAGAGGAATTCCAACAGAGCTTCGACACAATAAAGCATAAAATGGTCACTCCACCTATTTTGGTTTTCCCAGATTGGAGTAAGGAATTCCATGTTCGTGTCGATGCTTCATCCATTGCATTAGGAGAATTTTTAGCACAGCCAGGTGGAGGATATATTGACCACCCTATAGCCTTTGTTAGCAGGAATCTTTCTACATATTAAATAAATTATACTACCACTGAAAGAGAAGGCTTAGCTATGGTATATGCGCTGCAGAAGTTTAGACACTACTTGTTGGGAGGACATTTTAAGATGTTTACTGATCATTCTGCATTGAAGTAGTTAGTCAACAAGTCAGTGTTGGGGGGAAGAATATGCATATGGCTATTATTATTCCAGGAGTATGAATTTGAGATCATGGTCAATCCAGGGAGAGTGAATAAGGGACCTGGCCACTTATCTAGGTTAGAACATGGAGAGGAACCTACCAGTTTGGATGATACACTACCAGATGCACAATTGTTGGCCATCAGGAAAGTCGATGATCACTTCGTCGAGATAGTCTAGTTCTTGTCCACGGGAATGGAACCTCGCGAATATACAGTTATTCAGAAGAAACAATTGGTAGTTTGCGCTGCATATTTTCAACTTATAGTTGGACAGTTATATAAGATATGACTAGATGATATCTTGAGGAGATGCGTTATGGAGACAGAAAAATTGTTTATTCTTGCAGAAGCACATGAAGGCATCGCATGGGGGACATTATGTAGGGAAAGAAACAGTGCATAAGATTCTAAGAGTTGGCCTCTGGTGGCCCACTTTGCATAAGGATGCTACTACAGATCCTGTGATGTATGACAAAGGATAGGGAAGCCTTCTATAAGGGACGAGATTCCTTTAGAACCTTAGTTAACCTTACACGAATTTGAGAAATGGGATATTGACTTTGTGGGACTGATCAACCCACCAAGAGAGTACACAGGAGCTCGATACATTATCACTACTACAAAGTATTTGACCAGATGGGAAGAAGCAAGAGCAGTTAAGCAATGTAGTGCAACTACAGCTGCGTGATTCATCTTTGATGATATCATAACCATATTTGGATGCCTAAAGATCCTTATGAGTGATCAAGGTACACACTTCATTAACAAAATATAGAATCCTTGACTCAGGAGTTCCAAGTTCACCATCAGAAGAGCACACCATACCACCCATGGGAGAATGGTATAGTCAAAGATTTCAATAAGATTTTGGAGACAACGCTGAATAAGATTTGCAATGTTAACAGAGATGATTGGGATTTAAGAATTCCAATAGTGTTATGCGCTTATCGAACTACTTGTAAAAAGATAACAAATCAAAATCCCTTCAAGTTAGTTTATGGTCTGGAAGCAGTGGCACCTATGGAATATGTGGTTCATAGTTTAAGAATTGCAGCATTTACAGGTATGGATAACACCAATGTTTTTCAATATAGGCTTGCGCAGTTGGTAGAATTAGAGGAAGGAAATTTTATTGCGGGATTTCATCAGCAGGTACAAAAAGAAACCCGAAAATACTTGCCATGACAAACATATCAAGAGTAAAGCATTCAAACAAGGAGATTTGGTACTTATATATGACAACAAGTTCATGAAGCATCCAAGAAATTTTAAGACACATTGGCTTGGGCTATTCGAGGTTGTCTATGTTAGAGAAGGTGGCGCTACGTAGATGAAGACTCTTAATGGATAATGGAAGGATGGGTTAGTGAATGGGAGTTGTTTGAAGTTGTATTGTGACAACCAGCTTCCTCGCAGCTCTCAGTAAAAACAAAGGAAGACGGTTCTAGGTACCAGTTGCAGTTGAAATTGGGTACCAGACACAGAAAAGATAGTATGCACACGATAGGGAGGGACAGAGAAGAAAGAGCAGGTTGTTCCACGCAGTCTGTATTCGATGTAATATAGAAGGCTCAATATTGCAATGACTCGAGACAATTCACATGTGAGTGTTGGGGGCCTATTGGCCCTTGGTTATGTATTAAGGAAGAAAGTGAAGATTAAGGAAGAAGAAATAAAAAGTACAAAGTGCGTGGAAGGCACACAAATCGAGGAAGGTTCGAAATGGTTAAAGAAGCAGGAAAGAAGAAACAAAGTAAAGGAAATAAAGTCATTGAAAGAGAATATCAAGGAAGACAAAGAATAAAAGAAGATAGATCGTGGACAACTCAGCGAGCGGAAGAAGATACTAATGGGTTCTTTGGAGAACCTCATGGAGAAGAAGCAATAATAGGCCTATGAAGTGCTTAAAATGCAGGTTATGTGGACCTAGGGTTTTGGAACCTAGGGTTTTGACACCTAGGCTTTGGTCTAGGGTTGTATGAGAGTCACGGAATGTATAAAAAGAGGTCTAGAAGATTTGAGAGGGGTTGTTTTTGGTGATAGAAATATTGGGATATAGAAGTGTTTTTGTTGTAGAGCATTCTTGTATTCTGGATCTTTAGTTGGGTGCGAAGATCAACCCTACAACTAGGTGCGCAGGGAGGGGAAATAAAGAGGAAGAGAGAGAAGGATATACAACTAAGTGTGCAGATAGAAATGTATATTTTCATCTATTATATCAAGAAACACAGTTTTGTGGACGTAGCCCTAGGGAGAGGGTGAACCATGTAAATCTTGTTGTTATTTGTGGTTGATGTTGTGTTATTTTCTATCTTTTATATTGTTATTGCATGGTTGTTTCCCCTATTAAATATAGGAGCTATAAACTGACTTCATGAGGCTAGGTATAAGGCTGTTAAAGAATCTCTAGGTTATATTGTGTTGTTGTTCTGGAATCATTTTGCATTTCCTTTGGTTGTAGACACATGCGTCCTGCAACCCCCCTATTATTACTTCGGGTAAGACTTCATCTGCTTTATAGGTGTTTCTGAAATGGATAGTAGTTAGGGTTTGTTGGTGCATTGTTAATATTTGAACCCTAGGTCTGCCCCTGTGACAACAATCTCGTTCAAACAAGACTCAGATTTAGTTCTAAACAAAGTTTGCTCAAATTTCAGATCAAAATAGAGGTCTTCAATGCTTTTCACTCCATATTTGGGCAAGGATAGATATTTTTCTAGACACAAAACTGGGCTTATTGTCTTTTCTTTTCTTTTGTGTACAATTTTCTCAGGGTCAGACACAGGGATTACTACCTCTGGGTCTAGGTTTCTCCTGGTATGAATTCTCTTGGGAGCCATTATTTCTAGCTCAAACTACTTTATGCTATTGGTATATTTATAATGGAGCCACAAGGGTATATTTAGTCTTAGCCAATAAGGTGTTTTATTCACTTTCACCCTCAGGAATCAAATCTAAAGATTTAAGGCATTCTTTTCCCAGGGAAGATTTTACTTTCGATCCCCGGCAATGGCGCCAGAATGTTAGTACTCTGTAAAAATTTTTGGATGATAAAAAACAACATAGGTAACCTAGAAACCAAATTTAGAGCTGGGTACTAGCCTACTGATCTCAGAGAGGGCTCTCTCCTGTCACTTGGTATTTATTTGACAATCAATGGCTTGGTTTTGTTGTTTTGGGTTTTATTTTTTTATAATTTTGCTGGCAAGGAAGGGGAGGGGCACTTAGGGCTATGGAGTCAAACTTATGAAATGAACAGAAGCATTGACTGGTTGGTAAAACTCTCTAGAGGATAAATGCTAAATGAGGTGATAAATCTGAGTTGTAATTTGTAAATTTGCAGAGTGTAGGAAGAAAAGAAAACACATAACTACATCAGAGAATTAAATAAATGAATTCTGAATTAGTTAGGAATAAATTAACATGGTTTAAATTACTTTAGCTGAGAGCATCACAAGATGAATTATGGGCCCTTGACTATCGAATTTAAATAGAAGAAAGTGAAAACGAAATTAGAAATACAGGAAATACATACAAAGAGAGGAAACAAAACTCATATCACCACCATTAGAATCTTTTCATGGAAACTTCAAGACTTCTGCATGTGTATTCAATTCATCTTCAGAAAATTACATTCAAGTTCCAAATAGCTAAAATCATGCCCTTGCACTTCTACCAACACTAATACATTTGGAACTCCTAATATTTATTCAAGTTGAGTTCCTTCAATTTGAAACCGATTACAAGGATTGAAATGAAACGTTTCAGTTTCTGAAACTGATTACAATGATTACAAATGGCAGTTTCAGTTTGAAACCAATTACAATAATTAGAAAGAAAATGTTTCATGATCCATCTTTTGATTCCTCTAATGCTTCGGTCCCATTATTTTCCACTTTTTATGCTCTGGTCTTCCATGTGATCTGCCATCTTCAATGACACGTGGACTACACCCTAGAAAACTGCACTTTGTCTTACCCAGTCGTACTATCTCCTTCCATTGCAAGTCAGAAGGGATGTCATAATTTGTCATTTATTTGATCAGGATCTCCGGGTCAATGCAGGAAGCATATGGCATGACTAGTAGTCCAAGTTTGACTACTTTGAATTGATTCATAATCTCAAAGTCTATAATCAGATGTTGAACCAGTGTAGCTCCTTTCATATTTTCCTCCAGGTTTTCAAATTTGGAGTGATCCATTATGCACCGAGTGAGGTGATCATTTTATTCTTCCTGATCAAATAATTTTCCTTTTCCATCCCAAAATGGTGGGAGGCCTTTGATAAATAATTCTTCAAACAAATCTTTGAACTCTTGCACACTTTGTTCCATCTGTGTTGCCTTGGTTTGGACTGATTTTAACAGGTTATGTTTAGAAAAACCCTCCTGGCCCAGATAATCAATGTAGTCATGTATTTAACTCCAATATTATGAAGTTCTACAGTAGGAATGGAGTTGAGTAGATTTATGGCATTTTGGGCCCATTCTAATGGTTTCTTTGCTAAAGTCTCATTTAAAACAGTGCACCTTCTTCTGGTTGTGATGGCTATGTTGTTTTTATCATTGATGAGATTCAAATACACTTTGAACTTGGCAGCTTCAACAACTATAGAGTCTCAAATGATATGCTTGGTTCCCTGCAACAGAACTTTGCGTCTTAATCTCACCTTCAACTTATCTATCCTTTCCTGCAAGGCTTGATTCTCCTTTTGAAAGTGAGTCATTATTTCATCCTTTGCTTGCATCTCCTGCTTCAATTTATCTATGCTCCATTTAACCCTTTGATTTCTCCTTCTTTTAGGATAACTTGTGACATAGAATGGACAAGTCCTTCAGTGTTTGGCCTGGCTTCTTTAGTAGGAGGTACAACTATAGCCTTGTTCAAAAATTATGTCTGCTCTTATGACCACTTCACCTTTTCTCTTTCCAGCTGCAACGCCTTGGCCTTGTAGTTCAATGCCTCATGACAAAGTGTTTCATTTTCATGTTCTAGAGCAACCAATTATGTTGTTTGTGGATGTTGTTGATTAAGGTTGGTTGTCATTGATGTCAACCCTTGAAGAAAGACCCATAGCAAAAAGGTTTGGGTAATGGACCCAATAGTGTTTGATGTAAATATGACTCATTATTTTTTTTTCATGGTTTATAAGAAGTAAATATGGATGAACTCCAAAGTGGTCCCATTATGGTGAAATCCCTCACGGGAAGATGCTTTATGGAGTAAGAGACCCCATGCTTAATTGTGGAATAATGAGATGAAGGAAAGTGAATTTGTCAGGGAAAATATCCTAGATGGATAGTTCTTGTCATGTCATTTCTGGTGGTATGTGGAATGTCACATAATTCCTCATGGTTAGAGAGTTATGGCCATG